>JBAKBP010012837.1:0-65678 GCA_037953745.1 Lithodes maja
TTCATTAATTTTATTGGAGGCGTTTGGTGGTGTGGTGAAATTAATACAAAATAGATTATGTATATGTAAATTCAAAACAATCGCATAGTATTTTTCTGCGTATTTTAGAAGGTATCATTTATGTCCTTGAGAGAGAGAGAGAGAGAGAGAGAGAGAGAGAGAGAGAGAGAGAGATTTTGATTTTGATTTTGCCCCGAGGGGCGAGTTTATTGAGCAGCGCCCCCCATCCTGTGAGGGGACAACCACTAGTAAGGCGATACATACTGCTCAAAGAGCCATTATTCCACTGAAACAACAGCATCGTCAGAGAGAGAGAGAGAGAGAGAGAGAGAGAATAAGAGAGAGAGAGAGAGAGAGAGAGAGAGAGAGAGAGGTGGGAGGGAGGGAGGGAGGGGACATGAAGCGGGTGAAGGAGAGTTGGGGTGAAAGGGAGAGGGGGAGGAGGGGGAATGGAAAGTGCGAAGGATAGACACTTGATTGTCTGTGTATTAAATTCCATAAATAACGCAACACCCAATGTGTGTTACTTATTTGTGATCCAGCATGGGCTAATTTTATAATATAGCCTGTGTCTTATGTTAAAATAAACTTATTCTGCGTGCCGTTCTCGAACACACACACACACACGTTTGACTCCTCCTCCTTCGAACCTCTATATTAACCCCGCCGCCCCGTTTTATTAGAAGCCATTAAAGTGCCATCTATTAAAAGGTGAGTGAACTAACACATTGCCTCAGGCCAAGACAGCAGTTCTGTCGTAGACTGTACATTCAACTGCTAATCATTAACGGTGAAACCTGTGAGGTCTCGTTTCAGTCTAAAGGGTGAGACATGTGATACACTTTTAGCTGCAACCAGCCCCTGCCATCTTGCCTTCGCAGGATGCATGGGGCTTAGTTGCACACACAGGGCTCAAAGCAGCCCAATCTCTGAAGCTCTTTCGCTCCAGTGCTTCACTCTCTCAACTGCTAGACTCGGACCCTCAATCTCAGAACGCCACCTATTGAACAATGAACTCACTAGGCATTATCCCCCTGTAGCATATTTTAAATGTGAGAATATTCATATGGTGCTTTTTAATCGGGGAACAATGAGAATGTTTATTTGGCGTTTAGGTGGGCTTTGTGGTAATCCACTGATACTAGGTACAGCACAAACTCCATCCCAATAATATCTCCCCATTGACATATCGGGATTCGAACCCGGGTCCATTGGATTACCAGTCCAGTGGCAAGACATCTCCACCACACCCCCTATTATTCTCATACAAAGGTTAAAGGGGTAGGGTTTATATATGTGTTTATATATTTATTTATCTCATTGTTTTGGTTTCCTCCCTAGACCTCCATCGAGCTTAGTAAATTATCCTCAAGATCCACCTTCGAGATAGTTTTTACACGGGCCGGCCAAAGGCCGGTTTCTCCAAAATTACAGGCTCGCTATATCTCGCCAGGAAAAAATCGATACCTATATGGCACGAAAGGTCTTGACATTGATAATGGAATTGGACGAAAGATCTTAAAATCGAAAAACTAATGGCGTGAACATCATAAAATCTCAAAAGCTAATGGGGATAAACATGAAGGGGAATGGGTTCCAGAAAAAGCAATTACCTCCCCCTTAACAAACTCGTCTATTGTTTATGAAATGTGAGATATAGATCAACTGTTACATAATGGAATATGTAAAATGTTATGGTTATCTAGCGTTTGGACGCTGAACAAAACTTGATACTAAAGGGAGATGGGTTGTTTTTCCAGACCCACATCTTCCTCATGTTTAGCCCCATTTGTTTTCAGATTTTAAGATGTTTGCCCCATTATTTTGTCGATTACAAGACCTTTTGCCCCATGTGTATGTCAATATTAAGAGCTTGCGCGCGATTTAGGTGTCGATGTTTTTCCTGGCGAACGATAGTGAGCCTGTAATTTTGGAAGAACCGGCCTTCGGCCAGGAATATTTACCGATTAATATACACATTAATCTAGAAGGGGGATCTAATGGATGTTTTTTTAAGTTTGATGTAGGTCTAGGGAGGAAACTAGACAAATAATGAATACATTAAAACATCGACCAAAAACTGAAACATCCCCCCCCCCCTCCCCCCAGCTGACAAAAATCGAGTTGTAATAGTTGAGTTCAAAGGTGAGATTTTATGTTCAAGTCGGGTGATAAATTACATGACATGAGTAAAAGATGTTTGTTGAGCTCCTTCCAAATCTTATCAATGCTCCACGACAACATCCAAAATCAACAGGAAACCAAATACTATACTGATGGGCCCTGGTAAGATAAATGGCTTTTATTATTCTAGCTATATTTAGACGATTTTGTGATGTCTAAGGGGAGGCAGTTGGTGTTGTGATGTCTAAGGGGAGGCAGTTGGTTTTGTGATGTCTAAGGGGAGGCAGTTGGTTTTGTGATGTCTAAGGGGAGGCAGTTGGTTTTGTGATGTCTAAGGGGAGGCAGTTGGTTTTGTGATGTCTAAGGGGAGGCAGTTGGTTTTGTGATGTCTAAGGGGAGGCAGTTGGTTTTGTGATGTCTAAGGGGAGGCAGTTGGTTTTGTGATGTCTAAGGGGAGGCAGTTGGTTTTGTGATGTCTAAGGGGAGGCAGTTGGTTTTGTGATGTCTAAGGGGAGGCAGTTGGTTTTGTGATGTCTAAGGGGAGGCAGTTGGTTTTGTGATGTCTAAGGGGAGGCAGTTGGTTTTGTGATGTCTAAGGGGAGGCAGTTGGTTTTGTGATGTCTAAGGGGAGGCAGTTGGTTTTGTGATGTCTAAGGGGAGGCAGTTGGTTTTGTGATGTCTAAGGGGAGGCAGTTGGTTTTGTGATGTCTAAGGGGAGGCAGTTGGTTTTGTGATGTCTAAGGGGAGGCAGTTGGTTTTGTGATGTCTAAGGGGAGGCAGTTGGTTTTGTGATGTCTAAGGGGAGGCAGTTGGTTTTGTGATGTCTAAGGGGAGGCAGTTGGTTTTTCGAGTCTTCCCCCTCCCTCATGTTTAGCCCTATTAATTATGAGCTTACAAGATATTCGCCCCATTAGTTTGGCGATTCTCAGACCGTTTTCCCCATTTCTTTGCCAATATTAAGACCTTTCATGCCGTTTAGATGTCGATTTTATTCATGGCGAGCGATAGCTAGCCTGTATTTGAAGAGGAATCGGCCGGGACAATTTTCTACCAAAAAATGTACAAACATTTATATCGAAGGGGGGTCTTGTGGGTGTTTTTTTTAAGCATGATAGAGGTTTAGAGATCAAACTAAACCCCCTCCTTAATCAATTGAGCCGAACCAGTAAATTATGTTGCACAATACCGTCTGAGCACCCTTGAGAAGGATCTGAAGTAGTAGAAAGGGTTAAATGAGATAGTTCAAAGCTTTTTATTTGCTGAAGACCCTTTTAAACTGAGTATAATTGTGTAATAGCCAACTAAAGTTAAAATGACGTCCCCAGTACAGAAGGGGTTAATAGACTTTGTTATTGTATAATGAAAAAATAGAATGGAGGTTTATAGTTCATAGTGTTGTTACGCTGGCCAGCTTGCCAGAATGCACTCGTGACTCGCTAGCACTCGCCACGGTTGTGAAATGGGCTATAATAATCGTAGAACGATATTCTTTCTCTCTTAGTATTCGTGTTGTCACAGACAGATCAGTGTTTGCGTTTATTCTTGTCTGTGACACTTAGAAGTATTTTATATCCATAGTAGTGATTATAACATGCAGCGCGTGAGAGAGAGAGAGTCGGAGGGGAGAGCGAAGAGGCAGTGTGTGCGAGTATGTATGTGTGCATTCCTCGCTCGGTGGGCCCGCCCGCTCGCTATTGGACGGCGGGCCTGGCATGGCATATGACGTCTGCTTGTCATGTGACATAGCGGCCTGTGATTGGTCGCAGAGCCATCTGGTGGCCAGACTCAGTACTTCTCTCCTTCTCTCTCCTCAGAACATGGCATTGTGCACTTGGTCCTACACGTCCCTCCGCATTCTGTCTCGCATCTAACCCCCTTTACTGCTTTGCCTCTCTCTGAACTCCTTCTTTCCAATACTTCTTATCTTTATTCAATTACCCATCCCTTCTGGTTCTTGCTTACGACTTCCATAGTCGGCCAGTCGTATTACCAGCGCCTGTTCTCACATATATGTTTTGAACTAGCTTTAGAGGTTATTAGAATCATAGTCACATGGATTCATATTGTTGGGTGCTTCTAATTATTTGGTTGTTCTTTATTACTATTTAATGCTAGACAGTGGAGGGTATCTTTGGTCATTGTCTGTGTTATGTATATGGCAAGTCAGAGCCTGTACGACTTCGACGGAGCTAGGTAGCCTGTAGTACACCCTTGTGCATATTTTCCTTTGTGAGCTTAGCAGTATACAAGGAAGGGCTTTTGCCTACTCTTGCTTGTATACTTGCTAACTCATTTTGTTGACCTTTTGAGGAGCACCAGGGTAAGACCAGATACTTGAGATCTGGACTTACCAAGAGAGCCTCCTAGTCACTTAACGTAAGATAAGGGAAATCTGTTCAGGGGAGACAGTATGCTGCGAGCATGCTTGAGCTCTGCCTAGGCTCCCTGTACCTTTTTGCTGCTGCTAGACTTTATTAGTAAGAAAGACAGCATTTTGTTTATTAACTTTAACCGCTATGTTTTAGCAATTATTCACGTATTGTTTTAGCCTAGGTTGATGCATAGTGCATAACCCAGTATGGCTGTTACTTTGGCTAAGGAAGTACTGTTTTTGAGTTGCTGTTGTTAGTGCTGTCACAGAGTTGTTGCACTCTCTTGTTCCCATATATATGTATCCTACTTGTTGGTGTATTTAAGATACACGCTTTGGTGTCCTGCCCCTGCATTATTCTTGTTCTATATTCGACGAGCATCTTAGAGCATCAGACATTTTCAGAAGATTTCATATCTGTTTGCTGTAGGACTAGACTTCAAGTGTTTTCATAGAGCATTGAAGAGTTTTAGTGTGGAGTCCAGACTCACACTAAAGATAACGTAAGCATATAATCTTTTATTACATCTTGTCATAGTTTATTTAAGCATTGTTATTACTTGAGAGCTTTTTATTAACGAAATTACTCTTGTTGTGAGTAGGCTTTGCCGTCACCGGAAAGCCTTTGTAGAAGTACACTTAACCCAGTTAATTGATACCCCGTTATCCAGTAGATTAACTCTGGAGGGTTTAAGTGTTTTGTTCACCGGCTTAATAGTTCGAGGGTTTGGAATTAACGTACCGTTGTTCCAGATCTAGCCTATCTTGTAGTCCAATATTAAGTGCCCTTGTTTATTTCGTTGTGTCGGTTGTAACAAATGGCGACCTTAGTCTAGGATATAGTGAACTGAGTTTTGCAGGATTTTTTTTGGGAGAAATCTTATTCGCCATTTTTGGGTTCGATTTTATTTCTCTCAGTGTTGGCAGTGGACCTTGTTTTTGAGGATATATGGAACTTGTTGGAGTTTATTGGTGACCTAGTATTGCACTTAAAATCATCTTGGAATATTTTTTGTGAATAAAGCTATGCGAGAGTTTGGCTACTTTTGTCTTGACTTGGGAATTTTTGTTGTTGACTCCATCATGTCGTCACTGGACGGGTCTGAGCATAGTGAGGGCACAGTGCGAGAGACAGGCGAGAAGGTGGAGAAGATGGAGTTGTTTGACGGCGTTCGGGTGGTGAACGGTGAGGAGGATGCTCGGAGGTTTTTGGAGGAGCCTGTGTCGGCGGACCGGGTGTCGGGGCTGGACCGGTAACTGCAGTGTATAGCCACGGTCTTAGGGTTTTCTTGCACTAGCGGTTGGTCAAGAAGTGAGCTGGTTACCTGTGTGCTGGGTGGTGTGCATGAGGATTCGGGTGGAGCGGGAGCTGGGGCACATTCGTCCCAGCCCCCATTCCACTCCACTCCTATCTTGGCGCCCCCTCGGGTTCCGGAGCCGAGTACGTTTCCGCAGGCCGATGTCCGCTGGCGGTTGGATATGCCTCTAGGTGACTCACTGGGTGGGTCCCCGGTAGTAGCACCCCCTCCTCAAGCTTTGTCTCCCGAGTGTTGTTTCAGCTCGAGGTCGCCAAACTTAAGCAGCAGGAGTGACAGGCTGAGCTCGAGCAGCGAAAGCATGAGGCTGAGCTCAAGCAGCGAAAGGCTGAGCTCAAGTATGAGTCTGCAAGGTATTGTGCCGATGTTGACCTAGAGAAAACTTGTGTAGAGGTGATGGGGAAACGTTTCGTCCAGGGGGGTCGACCCCATGACCAGTCCCTGTCGCATCTACTAAAGTTGGTTCCAGTGTTTGATGAGTCAGGAGTTACAGAATTCTTTCTCCGTTTTGAGAAAAAGTGCTGGGAGCACCAATGGCCCGAGGAGAAGTGGGCAGCCCTTGTTTCTTCACGATTGACGGGGAAAGCACTCAAGGCGTACGATGCTTTGCCCCTAGATTCCTGTGTGAATTATGAGGCGTTGAAAGAGGCTGTCCTGAGGGCGTATGAGGTGCAGCCAGAGACCTATAGGCTGAAGTTTAGGGCTGTTCCTAAGCGAAAGGAGAGTACTTTCCAGGAACACGCTAGAGAACTACCAGATGCGTTTGAGAATTGGTTGAGGTCGGAGAAAGCAACTACTTTTGATGCGGTGAAGCAATTAGTGTTGTTAGAACAATTCTTTAAATGCACAGGTGGGGACTTGACTCTTAACCTGAAAGAAAAGCAACCTAAAACTCTGCAGGAGGCGGTTGAGTTGGCTGACTTCAGGTTGTCGTTAATTCGTGGGTGCAGGTCTTCCCAGAGAGCTGAGGCAGGTAACAAGGGGTGTACCACCCCACCCCCCCGAACTTATGATACAACAAATAATTCTACTAATTTAATAATGCCAATTTTGAACCCAAGTCGAAATCCTTCTCGTTAAAGAAAGGCCAGGGCCCTTCCCCACCCCAGGGGAAGTCAAGGAGTAAGGTGGAGTGTTTTAAGTGCCATGAGAAGGGGCATATTGCGCGCTCTTGTCCGAGCACACAGTCTACAGCGGTGGTGTCTCTAGTGAGCAACATCGGGATGTCTTTGAGGTCTTGCGCATTTGCCCGGGGTAAATCGTCGGTTGCGAAGTCACAGTCGGTGAAGAAGCATAAGGAGGGCTCGCTACCCGTCCGAGATGCTTCTGTGGTCATAGGGGACATGGCACTGTGAGGTGGGCTGGTGTGGAACATAGGCTTGAGTTGTTGCGTGATACGGGTGCCTCCCAGACGTTACTTAACACCTAACGAGCGGCCTAGGCGGTAATTTATATGTACCGCCCAGCGGGGTGTTTTTACCCTAAATAGGGTTGTTTACGTAATCATTTTCATGCCTAAATAAGACCCAGAGCGTAAAACTAGTATCTATCCCTGAAAGGGCATAAACAGAGCTTTCCAATGACACCTCAACCATCCTTGTACGACCGCTAGTTTTCTTGCAACGGTCGCGCAACACAAGTGCAAAAACCATGTAATTAGGTAGTTTCCCTACATAATTCCCTGTGTAGCGAGTGCGTGAGGGTGGGGGAGGGTGGAATTCATGTCAGTAGGTCCGCTGCGGTGGTCTGGAGCAGTCATACGCTTGCTACTCTCCTCCCACCACTTATCTCTCTCTCTCAGCAACATTACGTGCTGAAAATGGCACACGACATAAGTTGTGAACCGCCACTTAGTCCAAATTTCTTTCACAGACATAAGTTGCGCCCTGATAGACAAGGGTTAAGAACTTCACTGGTAAGCCTATTAACGCAGCTCGGGTTGTAGTGGTTCAAGGCATCAATGCTGTGCGGTCATACCCGCTGGTGAGAGTGGAGCTTGTGGTGGATGGTGTGACACGGGAGTTGGATGTGGGGATTGTAGAGAAATTGCCAGTTGAGGAGGTCGACCTCCTTTTCGGTAACAACTTTGCGGTGCCTACTTCCGAGGTATGAGCTGGTATGGTCATGTTGAACGAATGGGAGATGAAAGGCTTACAAAGAGAATATTTGAGTCAGGTACAAGGGGAGATAGAAGGGCAGGAAGACCCCCATTGAGATGAAGAGACTGTGTAAGAAAAGCTTTGGATGATAGAGGAATGACTATAGATCAGGCAGGGGAAGTGGTGGTGGACAGGTGTGAATGGAGAATGCTTGTGAATAGTTGAGTGAACACGTGGTCATTTGGAGTAAGGGGTCGGGCTTAAGTTGGACTAGATAATAGTCCATCAGCGCCTGGCCCGGGGAGATGATTAATATGAAGGGTGCGCCTGGAAGTGTGGTGGGAGGGCTTGTGGCTTTGGCTCCGCTGCATGTCTGCCTGCCGAGATCGGAACCTCTCCGGGTGGTCGGGGGCCGGGGGAGTGCTGGAACGACCTTGGTGACCCTGGTCTCTGGGTCTTCTCCTGGGTGACCTGGATGTGTGTGAGTTTGTGCTTTTTATCTGTGTTTATTCGTTGTTTTATGTTGTTTTTGTGTTTTCCCTGTTCTTGCTCTGTCTTGAGTCGGCTACCCCTAAAATGGGGATTGGGCCTGAGCATATAGATAGATAGATAGATAGACTTCCGAGGTTCCACCCTTAGTCGTTGCCGAGAGGGCGGCCGACACGAGTAGGGAGGGGCAAGAGTGGCTCGAGAGGTGCCAGATGCAGCAGATGGCATGTGCTGTCACCAGATCTCAGTCTGCTCAGGTGTTACAGCCTAGTACCCAGGTTTCAGACCAGCGGAGGAAGGGTCGGAAGGAGAAAGTCAAGGCTGGTGGTAGGGTTAAGAGTTTGGACCCAGCGACACTCCTTGGTGACTCGGTACTTGCACCACTTTTGAGGTCCGGAGTGGCCCCAGAACCTGTCCCCCCTAGTGACATGGTAGGGTGTGATAGCACTCCGCGACTGAAATGTTCCCAGGTGAAACAGACTAGGCTTGAGCAACCCAGTATCGGGGGTGGCCACAAGTTGCTCCAGGAGCACTTGAACAGGTTGGCACCCTCTGATATACGACGGATGCAACTACAAGATCCTAGTCTTGAGAGTTGTGGGAATGGGGCTATTAAACTCGATGAGGACGGGGAAGCATGTCATGTGAACCTGTTGAAGGAGTTTGTGAGGCGCCCACCTGAGCAGCCTACTGTCCCTGTGTTGGTCTGCAGCGGCCAAGGTGGAGAAGGAGAGGGGGGCAGTGAGGCACAGGCGGAGGAAAGTTGGGATTGTCATGTCTCGGCGGATCAGTGGGCGGGGAATATGAGTCAGGTGGCTGTGGAAGCGCTTGAGCACCTGCCTGAGCAACAGCGTGCAGCGATCCAGCACCTGTTCGGTTTATACCCCACTGTTTTTGCCGAGCACCCAGGCCTCACAACTCATGCGGTGCACGATGTTCCGCTGGCAGGTCACTTGGGTGTGAGTAAAACGTTAGCCTCGTTGTCTAGGTTGTTCAAGGTGGGCGACGAGGCTATGGCATGGTTGTCAGTGCAGGGTCGACCCATGGCTGCTAAGGGTGGTGGTCAGTATCAGGACATTAAGCAGATTGGTGAGGTTAACTATGGAATAGATGCGCCCGACCGTCCCATAGCCTCCCACTGCTGCCCTATTAAAATTCAACAGCCCTACCACAGACCGACTGTATCTGGCCGTCGCGCTGAAGGCGTTGAGGCTGCGCAGGCAGGTGTAGCCGCAAGGAATGCGGGGGTGCACATGTACGGTATCGGCGGGGAAGCCTTAGCACTTATGAACTATGGGAGTGACTGCACAGGTGGTACAGATTGTCCCTCTCATGACCTGGCTGTTTTAGGGACAGAGGTGGAGAAGGAGGGAGACTATAGTTTAGAGACTGCGGACCCGGCTGGGTTGTGGGAGGCAATGAGCATGTTGTTCTTCGAGATAAGTTGCAACCTCTTGTTCCTAAGCGCCAAGAGAAGTTGTTTACTAGGCTGTGGCAGTACGTCCGCATATTTGTTGATTCTCCAGGCCTGATGTCCGGAGGGGCACCCGACATAGAGGTTGGAGACAGTGCAAAGCTCAAATTGGCTCCCTACCGTATAAATCTTGCTCAACAGCCTGTCGTGAAAGCAGAGCTGGACTACATGTTGGAAAAGGGTCTGAGGGATAAGGGATATCGTGAGTGGTCGTTGCCAGTGACTTTGCAACCTGAGTTGAGTGGCAAGATCAGTGTTTGTGTTGATTGCAAGAGTGTTGGTGCATCATCCCTGACAGACGCCTATACATTACCCAGAGTTGATGACCCCATAGGCCGCATCGGGGCTGTCTCGTTTATCACTAAAGTGGAAATAGTGAAAGGTTATTGGCAGGTCCTGTTGCCGGCGAGAGCGAAGAGAAGTGCCAGTCTTGTGATTGACTGGGCAGTTTATCAGTGTCAGGTGTTGTTTTGCTGCCGGATCACAGTTTGGATGTGTGGCATGTTAAGGGCACTGATAATGTTCTGGCTGATTGTTTGTCACGGGAGGGTATGTTTTAAGGAGAACCCTCGCCGTTCAGTCAGGGTTGGTTTGAGTTTGGAGAAAAATTAGGCTTGCTCCTGTAGTGCAAAGTCGCCAAAAACACTATTAAAATAATACAAAAACCTCACATAAAAAATCTTTCTTTTGATAGTATATTTGATAGTATGTTGCAGCAAGAATCTAAGACATTCTGAGTTTTTGTTCTTAGTAGGCTAGGCTTGGTGAAGCTTGCTCGTTGTGCGTAATATTGTTAAGTGATCCTATTATTTTGGGGAAGTGTTGTGTAGATTTGTTTTTTATATAATGAAGTGTTTTTACGTTTGTGATTGTGCCTTGTTTTTCACAACTTGGGGAGTAGCTGGGTGATGCGGGGTTTGTGGGCATTCTGTCTGGTCAGATGTGGCGTTTACCCGAGGTTAAAACGTCCCACATCTTGGGCGGGGTGTTACGCTGGCCAGCTTGCCAGAATGCACTCGTGACTCGCTAGCACTCGCCACGGCAGTGAAATGGGCTATAATAATCGTAGAACGATATTCTTTCTTTCTTAGTATTCGTGTTGTCACAGACAGATCAGTGTTTGCCTTTATTCTTGTCTGTGACACTTAGAAGTATTTTATATCTATAGTAGTGATTATAACATGCAGCGCGTGAGAGAGAGAGAGAGAGTCGGAGGGGAGAGTGAAGAGGCAGTGTGTGTGCGTAAGTACGTGTGCATTCCTCGCTCGGTGTGCCCGCCCGCTCGCTATTGGACGGCGGGTCTGGCATGGCATATGACTTCTGCTTGTCATGTGACATAGCGGCCTGTGATTGGTCGCAGAGCCATCTGGTGGCCAGACTCAGTACTTCTCTCCTTCTCTCTCGTCAGAACATGGCATTGTGCACTTGGTCCTACATGTCCCTCGCATTCTGTCTCACATCTAACCCCCTTTACTGCTTTGCCTCTCTCTGAACTCCTTCTTTCCAATACTTCTTATCTTTATTCAATTACCCATCCCTTCTGGTTCTCGCTTACGACTTCCATAGTCGGCCAGTCTTATTACCAGCGCCTGTTCTCACATATATGTTTTGAACTAGCTTTAGAGGTTATTAGCATCATAGTCACATGGATTCATATTGTTGGGTGCTTCTAATTATTTGGTTGTTCTTTATTACTATTTAATGCTAGACAGTGGAGGGTATCTTTGGTCGTTGTCTGTGTTATGTATATGGCAAGTCAGAGCCTGTACGACTTTGACGGAGCTAGGTAGCCTGTAGTACACCCTTGTGCATATTTTCCTTTGCGAGCTTAGCAGTATACAAGGAAGGGCTTTTGCCTACTCTTGCTTGTATACTTGCTAACTCATTTTGTTGACCTTTTGAGGAGCACCAGGGTAAGACCAGATACTTGAGATCTGGACTTACCAAGAGAGCCTCCTAGTCACTTAACGTAAGATAAGGGAAATCTGTTCAGGGGAGACAGTATGCTGCGAGCATGCTTGAGCTCTGCCTAGGCTCCCTGTACCTTTATGCTGCTGCTAGACTTTATTAGTAAGAAAGACAGCATTTTGTTTATTAACTTTAACCGCGTATGTTTTAGCAATTATTCAAGTATTGTTTTAGCCTAGGTTGATGCATAGTGCACAACCCAGTATGGCTGTTACTTTGGCTAAGGAAGTACTGTTTTTGAGTTGCTGTTGTTAGTGCTGTCACAGAGTTGTTGCACTCTCTTGTTCCCATATATATATATACTACTTGTTGGTGTATTTAAGATACACGCTTTGGTGTCCTGCCCCTGCATTATTCTTGTTCTATATTCGACGAGCATCTTAGAGCATCAGACGTTTTCAGAAGACTCCATATCTGTTTGCTGTAAGACTAGACTTCAAGTGTTTTCATAGAGCATTGAAGAGTTTTAATGTTGAGTCCAGACTCACACTAAAGATAACTAAGCATATAATCTTGTATTACAATCTTGTCATAGTTTATTTAAGCATTGTTATTACTTGAGAGCTTTTTATTAACGTAATTACTCTTGTTGTGAGTAGGCTTTGCCGTCACCGGAAAGCCTTTGTAGAAGTACAGTTTTTAATTGATACCCCGTTATCCAGTAGATTAACTCTGGAGGGTTTAAGTGTTTTGTTCACCGGCTTAATAGTTCGAGGGTTTGGAATTAGCGTACCGTTGTTGCAGATATAGCCTATCTTGTAGTCCAATATTAAGTGCCCTTGTTTATTTCGTTGTGCCGGTCGTAACAGTGTGTCTCTGGAAGTGCTAAAGTGGCCCAAACAATGTTATGTCATGTTATTTTGTTTGTTTTCCTTCTTATATTCATTCGTCTTCAAACACAATCGATTCAGTCTGACACATGCGGTCAACACAAATAGGGCATGCAGTTTTGTTTTTGTTTTTCTATGTGAGTGAGGGAGACAAAGGGCAGAACTGCCTGTATCGAGTGCCTCCCCCAGAGTTGAAAGAGTGACAGGGCCAACATCAAGGGACGTTCGAGCCAAAATGCCTGGACACACGAAGTTTGAAGAAATTTAAGTCATAGGAAGAGGGAAAGATTGATTCTGGGAGAAAGATCCAGAGCTCATTAATTGAATAGAAAGGCGTATAATAAAACAGCCTATACAAAACATTGTTGTTATGATTATCAGTAGTAATACTATAATTGTTAGTGGCTTTCTTTGTATCACCTAAGAGTTCCAACAAATGTAGGGCTAGTTGTGGCATGGTGATAATTATATTATCCCTTTTAAGCTGATTCATTGTTCACTTGCATTGCTTCTGTGTGTATATAGAACCGTTCCTTTGCATTTTCTCCTTTCTCATCCCAAGTTAACTACACTCGTCATTCTGTTTCTTTATACCTCATGTTAATCTTATCACCTGCCTGTTGTCCTTGTGATCTACTACTTTATCTTGTTTTAATTAATCCTATTAGTCGGTACTTATATTACCAAATTGATATCAAACATTTAAGGCATATTCTTCAGTAAAGTATGATCGGGATTGCTCTTGTAAATCAAATTCGGGAAACCTATTGTATATACTGTAATGTCATTGCATTTTATTTTCACATAATCACACACACGTTTCTTGAACTTCGCTGAATGAATATCAATTGTCTATAAACGACCCAAAAGCATTTCGCCTCATCAACTCAATTCCTCTTACTAGTTCCCTACAATATATTTCTACACGTCGCAATGTTGCTTATCTTTTACTCTTCTATCGCTATTTCCTCCATCAGTGTTCTTCAGAAAATTCTTACAGCGAGTGCAAGGCAACCGTCTTTCAACACAATCCCACTCTTATTATGTCCGGCTCTCCAACCCAGAATTATCAAGTTTTTTCTTCTACTCAAGAAGAGAACTCTGGAATTACTCCCTCAATCAATCTTTCCTTCTTCTTATGACTTAGGCTGCTTTAAGCTTCGTGTGTCGCTCTCTGTTACTCCTTTGGCTTTGGGGGAGACACTCGTTACAGACAGCCTGTTACCTTCATTCACATAGTACAAAATATCAATAAAATGTTTGGCTTTGAAATACGTTTCGTATTCACAACAACAAAAATACGTGTGAACAATCCCCCATATTTTGTTACCTCTCCCTGCGCTATAATGTTCGTTGTATCGTCTATGTTCTGTTCCTACAGCAACTATATTCTTTTATCATTCGTTTGACCAGCTCTGTCTGTTCAAATTAAACTGGGCCCTTCAACCTGTCAAGTGCCCCCTCACTTCCCTGTCTCGGCTCATTCTCTGCAGCCTACATATGTTACATGGGTGGACTATTGTTGAACTCTCTTTTTTTTTTTTTTTCCCCCAACAAAAATAATTCGGCTCAAACTTTTCCATACGATCTACAGATCAATAACCCCCTGATGTAATTTAACTTACCATAACCCCAACAATCCCAAACAAATGGAGTCTACAGTATAATTTACCCTAAAGCTACGAAGGCGTTGAACACCGTCTCTTGTTCCATGTCTCTTTAGAATGTTTGTTTCATGGATGTTAGGATCTTTATTGTACACTCGGTCCTCGGACATCATAGTCTCTAACCCTTCGTGGACACCCTATGTCTTTCTCTATACAATTATAGCTATTTGCATTCATATTTGGATATAATTTCCTTTTCTATAAATAATATATATAGTTTTTTAGTTGCTGTATAAAAATGGTATTCATAAATTCGTTACCAGAGATATACTTCCATAATTAGAAATAAGAGAGTGAAGTTCACGATTATTTATGAGTGGGTTAGAGACTATGGCATCCGGGTGTACAAGTCGTGTTAATCCTTTCTTGGCTGATCACATCTAGATTCAACCTACACACCTTTATCTCCCACGATTCCTTGTTTCAGGTTCCCATTATTTATATTTTTGCTTTCAATTTCGTTGATGTTTTTTTTTCTCAATTAACTTGAATCATTAGTCTGTCTTGACTCTCTCTCTCTCTCTCTCTCTCTCTCTCTCTATATATATATATATATATATATATCTATATCTATATATATATATATATCTATATATATATATCTATATATATATATATATATATATAATTATATATATATACTGTATATACTGTATATATACTACTGACCAACCTGGTAAACAAGCCCAAGTCTTTTCTATCCTAAATGACCTAAAGTAGCTGGTCCAGCAAACCACCCATATCCCGGATCGCCTCGGAGATCGGCCCAACATTCTTGACTTATTTCTGATTTCTATCCCTTCTTCTTATACTGTTAATATTTTCTATCCTTTTGGCTCCTCCGACCATAAACTTATCTCCGTTACCTGTCCTATCTCTCCAGTACGGCTACCCGATTCTCCCAGCCGGCGGCGCATGTGGTACTTTGGCGCTGCCGACTGAGAGGCTTTTCGGCAGTACTTCTTTGATTTCCCATGGAATGACTTCTGCTTCCATGGCCGAGGACCCTCGGAGAGTGCTGAACGCATTACCAAGGTAATCCTCTCGGGCATGGAAGCGTACATTCCATTTTTTTTCTCTCAGTCCAATGCCAAAAAAATCTTGATTTACTCACGCTTGTTCTACTGCTGTCCCCAATAAGGAGGAAACATTCAAATGGTACCATCGCCTTCAAACTCAAGAATCTCATACTTCCTATGTTTCTGCTGGAATCAAGCCAAGTCTGTTCTTCGACGTGTCAAACACTCTTCCATCAATATAATTTTCACTGAACTATCCAACTCTAGCTCTTCCTAAACAAGTTTTCTTCTTCCCTCCTTTTTTCTACTCTGACAGCACTACCGTCACTTCTTCCTCTGTCAAAGCCGAACTCTTTGCTAACACTTTCGATAAAAACTTCCCTTTGGATAATTCCGGTGCTATTGCTCCCTCTCCACACCCCTCTCTCCTACTTATGCCTAACATGCTAATCTCTTCCAAGGATATACTCTCCCCCCTCTCTGGGCTTAATACTAAGAAGGCATACGGACCGGATGGTGTTCTTCCTGTTGTACTCAAAAACTGTGCTTCCGTGCTGACTCCTGCCTAGGCAGATTCTTCCATCTCTGTCTCTCTTCTAACGTCTTCCCTTCTTGCTGGAAGTTCGCTCTAATTCAACCTTTCCCAAAGAAGGGTGACCGCTCTCAACCCTCCAACTATCTTGCAATTGCTCTCATTTCTTGCATCTCTATAAAGTTTTTGAAACTATTCTTACCTCAAAATTTCTTAAGCATTTATCTTCCCATAACCTACTCTCAGACCGCAAATATGGCTTCCTTAAGGGCTGCTCTACTGATGATCTTCTTTCTTATCTTACTAACTTTTGGTCATCCTCCAGTGGGACTTCTGTTGCGCTAGACATATCAAGGCCTTCAATAGAGTCTGGCCTAAATCCCTCCTGTCCAAAGTACCCTCCTTCGGTTGCTATCACTCCATCTGAGACTTTGTCTCTAATTTCCTTTCCGGCCGTTCCATAGCTGCAGTTGTGGATGGCCACCATTCACTACCTCAACCTATCAACTCCGGTGTTCCTCAGCGGTCTGTCTTATTCATTAACGACCTTCTCAGCTGCACCTCCAGCACCATTCACTCATATGCTGACGACTCTACATTACGCTATTCTACTCACCTTCCACAACATCATTAACAGCAGGAACTCCAAAACACACGTATGGAGGCCATAAAGCACCTATCTTCTGATCTCTCTACTATCTCTAATTGGGGCAGAGAAAACCTTGTTACTTTCAATGCTTCCAAAACTCAATTTTTCCATCTGTCTACTCGTTGTCCCCTACCAGAAAACTATGACCTACTCATTAGCAACATACAAATTAACCCTTCATCATATCTTTTTATTTTCAGTGTCTTTTTTTTTTCCTCTGATCTCTCTTGGAAAAATCATATTACCATTCTTGCCAAAAACAGCTTCCCAGAAGCTGGGTGTGCTCAACTGCCTCCGGGGGTTCTTTATCCCTGCGCAGCATCTTGCTCTATACAGGGGCACAGTGTGTCCATGTATTGAATATTGAGCATTGTTGAAGAATAAGGGATACTCGTGTTGAAGATTGTGATGAGTAGACAGATGGAGAAACTGGGATTTGAACTCATTGAAAGCAACATCTGTAATGTCGTGCTGTATCACCTGTCAATCTCAAACTACCCATTCTCTCAAACGCCACCTATAGACCTTATCACTCATAAATTGCTAATGTGTATTGGAAAACAACAAGGGTTTATTTATGGCATGTTGGTGAGCTTTGTGGCAATGTACTGAAACCAAGTACAACACAAATTCAGCAATAGCATCTTATCATTGATGAATCTTATTTGAGCCCAGAATTTTATGATTAAAAGTCCAGTAGAAAGACCACTCCACCACACTTTTTGTTTCTTCTAAAGATTGACAGAGAACTAAATTCAAGGGACGTTGGGGTCAAAATGCCTGGATACACAAAGTTTAACCTTTAAAAGGCGAAGCTATGGTATTTGAAACGTCCCGCCAGGTGAAGGTATTTTGGTTCATTCCTGACGAGAATTGTCATATTTACCATATATATGCACATATTTTACGTTTAATATGAACATATGAATATTGAAAAGCAATAAAACAAGTGGTAACAGCAATTGGCTGGTGAAAATTGTATATTTTAGCCCCGCGGTCGTAATCTGACCCTGACCGGCGAGAGAGACACACCCTCCCTCTTCCATGCCTCGCATGGTACCGAGAGACTAGAGGGTTGAAAAAAAGACGCCCCCATCCTCCCCGCTCTCTCTCCGTCCTTGCAGGAAAATACTCTATTAATATCGGGAATAATAGGAAAAATACCGGATAATTGAGAAGGGGGGAATGAGAGGAAAGGGGGTGTTTGGGACACATCTGGAAGAGTGATAGTAGGTATGGAGTGGAATTATATCACTTAATCACATATTGCTTTGTTTTGAGTGCCATTTTTGTTAAAGGCTTTTTTATGCCTTGACTCTTAAGAGCCCCGGTGCCTTTGCCCATTAAAACTTCTGAAGAGTCCTGGCGTCTTTCTCGGGTTAAAGCAGTTTAAGTAATAGGATGAAGGGAAGATTGATTGAAGGAGAGTCCCAGATTTCACTTGTTGAGCAAAGGAAAGGCTGTGAGAAAATATGCTTATTCTTGGTTTCGAAAGCTGGACAGAATAGGAGTGGGACTGTGTTGAAAGGCAGGTGTCTCGCATTGAAAGAGCTTTTAAGAAAACTTATTTTCTTGGTACCTCCCCACACTTGATACATTGCGCCCCACTGTCCGGGGGTGAAGAACCCTTGGAGAAAGGTGAGCACACCTACATTTTGTGAAGCTGTTTTATCAAGAGTGGTAATATGATCTTTCCAAGAAAGGTCACCAAAATGATATACCAAAAATATCGAGAGAAGATGATGGATTGATTAATGCATTGTTGAAGAGTAATAGATAGTGTGGAAGATTGCGACGCATAGGTAGAAGGTAAAATTCGGTCTTGGAGGCATTGAAAGTAACTAGATTTACTTTGCCTCAAACAAAAATAATTGGTAAATCAGAAAATAGGCGTGCTACGACCTTGTGTGACTTTTAGAATGATTGCATGCTGGGTTGTTGTGAAAAAATAGTTGAATAGTGTAAGGTAGAGTCATCAGCATATGAGTGGATAGGGCTACTGCAGAGGTACAGATGAGAAGATCATTAATGAATATTAGAAAGATAACTGGAGACAGGACACAACCCTGAGGAACACTGGAGTTGATAGTTTGAGGAAAGGAGTGATGGCCGTCCACAACTACAGCTGTGGAGCAGTCAGAAAGGAAATTAACACAAAGGCACAGCTTGAGGGATAGAAAACAAACTGGGGTAGTTAGAAATTAGAGATTTGTGCCAGTCTCTATTGAAGGCTTTCAATATTTCTAGCGCAATAGGAAAAGTCTCACCAAAGTCCCGAAAGGAGGATGACCAAGAGTTAGTAAGATAAGGAAGGAAATCACTAGTAGAGCGGACCATAAGGAAACCTTACTGGAGGTTTGAAATTAGATTATGGGAAGAAAAATACTTATGATATTTTGAATTATAAATAATTTTAAAAGCTTAGAGATGCAAGAAATGAGAGCAATTTGACTATAGCTGCAGGGTTGAGAGTGGGCATCCTTCTTGGGACAGGTTGAATGCGAGCAAGAAAGACGTTAGAAGGAAAGACGTTAGGGGAAAGAGTTTGCCTCGAAATGGAGTCAGCACGGAACAGTTTTTGAGAATACAAGAGGAACACAATTTTACAACATCTGGGACGCAGTGTAGGACATTTGTTCTATGTTTGTTTTGTGTACGTGGGTATGCTTTAGTTTATACATTATTGTGTATATGACGATAATAACATACCATCAGTTACGATTATATAATACCACCCTTTACTATTGTAGTTTTCATTTAGCTGTATTCCATTGACTATTAGAGGACTTTTTCAAAATGTAACTCACTTTTATATTGGTAGCCAGAATACAAAGCAATATGGTGTATTCGTACAACAATAGTTATTTGCTGTACCTCCAGATCTCTACGAGAAATCTGTCAGAAATTGAAGAAAGTAGGTTGAAAATAGACGAACGTAAATTCAAAGGACACTAGCGTAGCAAACTGTGTTTTACTCTTTAATCAGAAGATATCATTTTTTGGTTTACTCTAGCTAAGTTGCGGACAGTTCTATTCAACATTAAAGCGATCCTTTTGAGATATAGACTATCTATCTATCTATCTATATGCTCTGGCCCAATCCCCATTTTGGGGGTAGCCGACTCAAGACAGAGCAAGAACAGGGAAAACACAAAAACAACATAAAACAAAAAATAAACACAGATAAAAAGCACAAACTCACACACATCCAGGTCACCCAGGAGAAGACCCAGAGACCAGGGTTACCAAGGTCGCTCCAGCACTCCCCCAGCCCCTGACCACCCGGAGAGGTTCCGATCTCGGCAGGCAGACATGCAGCGGAGCCAAAGCCACAAGCCCTCCCACCACACTTCCAGGCACACCCTTCATATTAATCGTCCCCCCGGGCCAGGCGCCTGATGGACTATTATCTAGTCGAACTTGCGCCCGACCCCTTACTCCAAATGACCACGTGTTCACTCAACTATTCACAAGCATTCTATATAATATTAGATATAGACTAATTTAGATATATTTTAAACCTTTGAATATAATATTTATTTTTCAAGCTTAGTAATATATAATCTTTAATTGGCATTAATACAAAACTAAAAGCATAAGTGTCATTTATCTAGTTAACAGTGGTACTATAGTTTTTGTTCCACCTCATGGCAAATTGGCATATCCTTAGCTTGATAACTCCTCCATTACGCACAGTTTATTAGTGAAATATGATGTTAATTGTAGTATTTAATTCTAAATCTTTTATGCTACTACTACGGGGGATAATTCGACAGTCATTTAGAAGTTAGTATATTTTATTTAACAGACTTTCTAACTACCCTAATAATAGGTTCTTGGCTCGGGCCGAGATGAGTTCAAGACACAGATTGAATATTACGTCGATTCATGCTAGGTTGTACTTTGGACCCCTAGAGTTCCCGTTACTCCCTAACTGAATCCCCGCTATTCAGGTATTGGCTCAAGTCGGCTTCAATCCTACGACCAGTTATTAGTGATTGATCCTAAATAATTAAGTCAAAACCCTGCTGTGTCTTTTATTTAGACCAGGGCCTAATGAACCATATGCTCTTTGCCTAACTAAAACATAAGTTATATTCGTTCCTCTACTCTTTAGGTTTTCCCACGTTTACTGAGCCTTTTCCCAATCCCAAGGTTATAACATATATAATCTATCTCCTCAATCCCAAGGTTATAACATATATAATCTGTCTCCTCAATCCCAAGGTTATAACATATATAATCTGTCTCCTCAATACCAAGGTTATAACATATATAATCTGTCTCCTCAATACCAAGGTTATAACATATATAATCTATCTCCTCAATACCAAGGTTATAACATATATAATCTGTCTCCTCAATACCAAGGTTATAACATATATAATCTATCTCCTCAATCCCAAGGTTATAACATATATAATCTGTCTCCTCAATACCAAGGTTATAACATATATAATCTGTCTCCTCAATACCAAGGTTATAACATATATAATCTGTCTCCTCAATACCAAGGTTATAACATATATAATCTATCTCCTCAATCCCAAGGTTATAACATATATAATCTGTCTCCTCAATACCAAGGTTATAACATATATAATCTGTCTCCTCAATACCAAGGTTATAACATATATAATCTGTCTCCTCAATACCAAGGTTATAACATATATAATCTGTCTCCTCAATACCAAGGTTATAACATATATAATCTATCTCCTCAATACCAAGGTTATAACATATATAATCTGTCTCCTCAATACCAAGGTTATAACATATATAATCTATCTCCTCAATACCAAGGTTATAACATATATAATCTGTCTCCTCAATACCAAGGTTATAACCTATATAATCTATCTCCTCAATACCAAGGTTATAACATATATAATCTGTCTCCTCAATACCAAGGTTATAACATATATAATCTATCTCCTCAATCCCAAGGTTATAACATATATAATCTGTCTCCTCAATACCAAGGTTATAACATATATAATCTGTCTCCTCAATAGCAAGGTTATAACATATATAATCTATCTCCTCAATCCCAAGGTTATAACATATATAATCTATCTCCTCAATCCCAAGGTTATAACATATATAATCTGTCTCCTCAATACCAAGGTTATAACATATATAATCTGTCTCCTCAATCCCAAGGTTATAACATATATAATCTGTCTCCTCAATACCAAGGTTATAACATATATAATCTGTCTCCTCAATCCCAAGGTTATAACATATATAATCTGTCTCCTCAATCCCAAGGTTATAACATATATAATCTGTCTCCTCAATCCCAAGGTTATAACCTATATAATCTGTCTCCTCAATCCCAAGGTTATAACATATATAATCTGTCTCCTCAATCCCAAGGTTATAACATATATAATCTGTCTCCTCAATACCAAGGTTATAACATATATAATCTGTCTCCTCAATCCCAAGGTTATAACATATATAATCTGTCTCCTCAATCCCAAGGTTATAACATATATAATCTGTCTCCTCAATACCAAGGTTATAACATATATAATCTGTCTCCTCAATCCCAAGGTTATAACATATATAATCTGTCTCCTCAATCCCAAGGTTATAACATATATAATCTGTCTCCTCAATACCAAGGTTATAACATATATAATCTGTCTCCTCAATACCAAGGTTATAACATATATAATCTATCTCCTCAATACCAAGGTTATAACATATATAATCTGTCTCCTCAATCCCAAGGTTATAACATATATAATCTGTCTCCTCAATACCAAGGTTATAACATATATAATCTGTCTCCTCAATCCCAAGGTTATAACATATATAATCTGTCTCCTCAATACCAAGGTTATAACATATATAATCTGTCTCCTCAATACCAAGGTTATAACATATATAATCTATCTCCTCAATACCAAGGTTATAACATATATAATCTGTCTCCTCAATACCAAGGTTATAACATATATAATCTATCTCCTCAATACCAAGGTTATAACATATATAATCTGTCTCCTCAATACCAAGGTTATAACATATATAATCTATCTCCTCAATACCAAGGTTATAACATATATAATCTGTCTCCTCAATACATAGAATCTATCTATTCCTCCGACACAACCGTCGTTACTACACAAGTACCTCCACAATGACATAATATCATACAAATTACCGATTGAGATTACAAGGTCTCTCTCTTGTATAATATGGGTTCCGCCACCCAGTTACTTCACAATTAGGTTTACAATATTTATCTCAATAATACTATTGGGTTCCGTCACCCCGTTACTTCACAATATAGGTTTACATTATTTATCTCAATGACACTATTGGGTTCCGCAACCTAGTTACTTCACAATATAGATTTACAATCTTTACCTCAATAACCCTATTGGGTTCCGCCACCCAGTTACTTCACAATTAGGTTTACAATCTTTATCTCAATTACATTTTGTGAATTTACCCTCTAGTAACCCTGTTACCAACACGCTAGGTTACCCTTCACCTTAATCAATTATCGTACTAACAAAGATGAACCGTGCCTCAGACGCATACACGGAATAACTCTTTTAGACTTAATAATAACGCAACTCACATTGGACTAGTGTCCTTCTCCACAGTTTCCTTTATACACAACTTAATAAATTATTCATAGGGACTAGTGTCCATCCCTAGCTATAGCTAATCTATTAGGCAACTGAACAACTGTTTCCCTCTTTAACTTACTGGTTGCCTCATTTATTAACAAAAGTATTCTTTCCCTCCCCTTTACTTTTACTCTTTTAATCTTCAATCTATTTGGCAACTAAACAACTGTTTCCCTCTTTAACTTTGGTTGCCTCATTTATCAACACAATTATTTTTTTCCCTGCCCTTTTAATCTTAAATCTCTCCTATCAGATCCTATGTAATAACTCTTCGGCTGGTGCCGGTGCTAACAAAAATAACTAATTAATAAACACATCATCATCTTATAATATTATATTCAGGTAAGTCTAATTTTGTTTTCGTTTAGTTTTGTCCTGGAGTGAATGAATGAATATAGAAAAGGTGGGTGAGGGTGAAAGAAGGGAAGTTTTTATTGGTGTACTAAGAGAGAAAGTGAAAAAGTAGGAGCATAAAGAGTGTCGGGGCTTGACCCAACTTGCGTGAGTTGTTGATTTTAGTTTGGGGGTTTAGGGGAGGCACTGTTGGTATTGAGACACATTTTCCGAGAGCCTCAGTATGGCACGTCAAGAAGGCTTGGAGATAAAAATGGGTGGTAAGGCAAAAGATGATTAATTTTGGGTGGTAAAAGTTAATTTGGTGAAGTGAGATTCAGAATCTCTGATCGGTCAAAAGTGGCATGGAGGCTGGGCTGTGGACGAGCCGGCATGCCCCACCGCCTCTACCAGTCTGGACGAATCAGATGAGTCTGGGTGAATTGAATATAAAATTTGGTAATGGAGAATGTTTTAATGATGGTCTGGCAATTTTGGATGGTAAGGGTCTAAAGTGGGGCAGCAAGGCATGGTTGTCAACTGCAGTCTAGAGAAGATTACACTGTCTTATGAAGAGCTTAATTTTCTTTAGTTTTTATTGTGTATTTGTGAAAGAATTAGAAATTTTGGCTGGTAGGTGAGTAAAAGGAATGGTGAAAATTGAGTGTGAGTTTGTGGTGTAACAAAGTTATTATGTGAATAGGGGATTGGGAGCCTCTCTGTTGATTGGATGCAAGAGGTTCGACCAGGGACGGATGGGTTGAGTGATATTATTAAAAATTTGGACAAAGTTATTAAAGGTCTCAAGTTTTTCAAGTTGTTTATTAGCCAGAAAGTTGTTGTAGACATTAACTCCTTCAGACTCATATGACGCAGAGGTTGCCAGATTAGCAATAAGAAATAGAGTTCTCTCACTCTTATAATTACCTCTCCAAAATTAGTTTTCTGCCCACAACTTACTCAAAGACAACTGCATAGGTTGAAGTAACTAAACTAAAGGTTTCTAAATACCCCTGATGGTAACAAAGACTTTAAAGTATCCCCAATAGGCTCAAAATTGCGTCATATGTCGGAGAGGGTTAAGTGGAGGGATGCGGGAGAGTTCATGCAAGTGTTCCGATGTTTGGAACTCATACCACCGAGTTCCATGGATCCACCTCAGTGCTCTGTTCTGAATTCTTTGAAGTTTAATTTTGTGGGAGTTTGCCAAAAGAGTGCTGGTCAGTGGGGCATATGAAAGTAGCGGTCTAATTAGGGCTTTGTACAAATGGGTTTTAGTTTTGATGGAGGCATTTTGAAAACGGAAAAGTGATTGAAGTGATTTTGAAGCAATGGGGATAATCTGATTTGCATGACGATGAAAGAGAAGTTTTTTGTCAAAGGTTAGGCCGAGTACTTTGTTGGTGGGTGAGAC
The DNA here is from genome assembly GCA_037953745.1 of Lithodes maja. NCBI lineage: Eukaryota > Metazoa > Arthropoda > Malacostraca > Decapoda > Lithodidae > Lithodes > Lithodes maja. The sequence goes on from JBAKBP010012837.1 coordinate 24,936, forward strand.
AGTTACTGGGATGCGATCGGGAGGAGGTGCGCGGGAGTTGAGGAATAGTGGTCTAGGACGTAGGTAACCAGTGGATATGTAGGTGATAAAGGATTTTCGAGGATGAGCCTGAATCCGCCATTTCTGTTCCCATTGTGCTGTTCGGTCAAGCTCTCTCTTGGCTTTGTTCGTCAAACCGTCTATGGTAGTTGCCCTAACAAGTTGCGTCACGTCGTCAGCCTAGGAAATTGTGAGAGAGTCATTATTGATTGGATCTGGCATGTCATTGACATTGGCATTGGTGGGGGGATAGACAGGTTGGGGAGGTGAGAGGTCTCTAAGGATTAGAGAGAAGTAAAGATGGAAATGAAGAGCAAAGTTGAAGAGTAAAAGGTGGAGGGCCGTCCTCCTTGCAATTCTTTGGTGATTCCTGGATGTGATAAGTAAGAGTAGTCGACGAGTATCAGTGCATCTTGTGGAGTGCTAGGTGGTGCTGGTGGTGTGGAAAGGCCGTTGATGTTGGTGAAGGTGGGAGATGGTGTTGTTTATGAAGCGGATGGTGAAGCTGAAGATTCTTGGTGGATTTCTAGTTATTTATTAAGCTTTTTTATTTTTTTCATATGATTCTTAACCTTCGATACGCGTGCTCTGCCCTCCGGTGTTAGTCTCGACTCATGTAGCCAGGTAGAGGAGTATTTTGGTTTCATTTCATCTAGAGTACAAGTTTCAAGGTCTTCTGCAAAACTTATAAATTGGTCGTCTGTCACACAAGCAAAGTTTGGGTGATAATCTGGCTGCTTCTCCCTCACAACTTGTGGTGTTAGAACAGGAGGGAGAGGAGTTGTCATGATGGTCGGTTCTGGTGTAGAGCTGGCTGACTGAAGTGGTTTAGAAGGGGTCTTGTCATCTTCTTCTGGATCTTCAGCATCAGATAGTTCCACATCCACTTCTTCTTCCTCAGAATCTTCCTCTTCATAAGAGTCATCTTGGTGAGTGTCGAGGTCCATGGAGTCGTCTTCTGTAGGAATGATGATAGGAGGTGCTGGAGATGTGATTCCCTGTGTTGCCTGTGGAGTTGGGTCTTCAGGATGCTCAGCTTGTTGGGATTGTGGCGCTGACGTGTTGATCCTGTTAACCACTCGAGGTACAAGGGAGATCTTCTTCTTTGGCGTCTTTCTGGGTTTCTTCTGGGTCTTGTCGACTGATGGTGGTTGCTGGAGAAGATTAGGAGGAATCACAATCGTTGGGAGGTTATTGGCTGTGAGTAAAGCAGGTAGGATGATTGAAAACCGGCTTAAATCATCCCCAGCAAGAGCCTTGGCTGTCTGGTTGACGACAGTGATCTTCTCTGTGTTCAGGCCGGCCTTCTCCTGCTTGTTCTCCTCCTTTTTCTTCCTCCAAGCATGTCTGGATCCCTTAACGTTAGCCCCATTTAATCCTTTGATGTTGTTCTCCATTCCTCCCCTTTTTGATGGTAAAGGTTACCCTCTCACCATCACCGAGAGAGGGTATTGAGTGGTGTTGATTTGGAAAGGAGATTCGGCTTCTATGTGCAAAGATATCAGCTCCTGTGTCCTCTCTGTTGATAAAGCCATATCCCTTCTTCACATTAAACCATTTAACAGTTCCAGCAACGGTGGTAGAGGTGGATGAAGCCATGGTGTAGATGGTGGTGAAGCAAGGGCTGCAGAGCAGGAGTGGGGATGTCATTAGTCCACGCGCGGCTGCCTTTATACTCTGGCCTCCCGCTCTCTCACGCTCTGATTGGCTGGTGGCTTTGCCTGGCTGTACGTTCGCACTGACTTTTTGCTTCCATCATCTCCTCTCTCTTCTCTTCATAGTAAGTTCCAGGAAGTTGATTATATCCCTCTTTTGGTGGCTTATGGGAGTACAGGGCTGGGCTGGCACCAAGGTATTACTCAAAGGATAATCAGAAGGAGTTCTTCGAGCAAAGAAAGAGTGACTTCTGAGGGGGAGTAGGAAGTCCAGCTTCGCGCTCCAATAATGGAGGCCGCTGATTGGCTGGTGGGTGGGGCCTGGCACGTTGCAGCTGTGAACTGTCAAAATCAGCTGGCTTTGCAAGTAAGCAAAAGGGAGCGCGGTGATTGGCGGAGGGCGTTTCTACTTTATTAATTATGCAAACATGGTATTAATGTGGCGTGAAGATATAATAGTTTTATGTTTCTTTAATTAGGTATTGAGAAATCAGCTACTAAAGGACTAAGTTTAGCCTCAGCTGGAAAGGAAAACAGACTATAGTTTATGCTATTGTTGGGAGTAATGTATTTTGTTATATTTACCTGCCTGTAGGTATGTATTCTGGCAATGTGAATTTTATTTCGGGCCCTGTTAAGTGTGTATTGCCTTTATTATTTTTCTTTAATGGCTTACTAATGCTTAGTTAGTTAAAATAGGACTTCAGAAGGTATCAACCCTATTGGATTATTAAGCCAGTACACTGTAAGTTAAGAATACCGTCAGGACTGGAGCTCCTTTTCGAGAACTCTAGTCCCTTCGTTACTAATGAATATTGTGACTGCTGACTTATAAACAAATACTATTGATTTTGTTTGTGTGTGGTTTCATTCAGTAGTATACAGCTGTATGTTTTAATGTTAATGTTTCTTTGTTGAATAATGTATGTTTTATTAATTTTACTTTGGTCTTGTTAATGTTCCTTCTCTTCTGGGAGCTGCATTCAGTGTGACTAATGTTTATTAGTCATAATTAAAGGAACACATAATTAATCGTACTAAAAGGATATCTCCTGACTGAAAATAGCTTAGTGAATGGACCCTTTATCTGAGACACTGATCGCCCATCAAGTCAGCTGGTTCAATCAGGAGGCTAAGTTATCTGAATCTTTTAGCATAATTAACTCTTTCAATGCTACGACTACCTTTGGAATCCTGTTAGCGTAGTGATCATTAGACTATTTGGTTCAAATTAGGAAGGGCAGGATAATTTTGCTATCCCACCCAAAGATGTAAAGGTTCACTTAATGCTAGTCAGTATTCAATGAAAGTCACTTTAACGTTACTCCTTCGACATAAATCTGACCTTTATGTCGAAGGAGTAACGTTAAAGTGACTTTCATTGAATACTGACTAGCATTAAGTGAACCTTTACATTTTTTTTTTTTTTTTTTTTTTTTTTCTATATTCCAACTACTCCCTCTCGGGCATAGGCTGAGAGCCTGTACATTTCACCGCTCAACACGGTGAAGCCCGTGAGGTCTTGTTCCAGTCTGGGGAGTGAGACATGTGAAGCATCCATCATGGCTCGAAGCAGCTCCATCTCTGAAGCGGCCGGTTGCTTCGCTCAAGTGCTTCACCGTCTCACCCTCCAGACTCAGACCCTCACTCTCAGAACGCCACCTATTGAGCAGTGAACTCACTAGGCATTGTCCCCCTGTAACATATTTTGAATATGGGAATATTCATACAGTGTTATTTAATCAGGGAACAATGAGGGTATTTTTTTGGCATTTCGGTGGGCTTTGTGGTAATGCACTGATACTAGGTACAGCACAAATTCAATCCCAATAATATCTTCCCATTGACATATCGGGATTTGAACCCGGGTCCATTGGATTACCAATCCAGTGGCATGACCACTCCACCACACCTCCCCACACCTCCCCTTTGGGTGGGCCTCTCTGAATAGGATAGCAAAATTATCCTGCCCTTCCTAATTTGAACCAAATAGTCTAATGATCACTACGCTAACAGGATTCCAAAGGTAGTCGTAGCATTGAAAGAGTTAATTATGCTAAAAGATTCAGATAACTTAGCCTCCTGATTGAACCAGCTGACTTGATGGGCGATCAGTGTCTCAGATAAAGGGTCCATTCACTAAGCTATTTTCAGTCAGGAGATATCCTTTTAGTACGATTAATTATGTGTTCCTTTAATTATGACTAATAAACATTAGTCACACTGAATGCAGCTCCCAGAAGAGAAGGAACATTAACAAGACCAAAGTAAAATGAATAAAACAGCCTTTTTCAGCTATGTATAATATGTTAATGTTATTCCGAATGCAATGAAACCAAAACCAACGCCCCTTTGCATTGTATTGCTAACCAGTACAATCCCAGCGACGGCAGAGCCGTTAGTAGACAAATCACTTCCCAGTCCCAGCGACGGCTTCCAGCCGTCAGTAATTATACAATCCTTGTAACTGCCAGTATCAGGCAGTCTCTGGTACCACAACATTTGAGCACTGCTCTAAGACCTTGGCAAGACTTCTCAGCTTATATCCAAGCACCCACAGGCTGGGAGAGGCAATATTCCTCCATCTTTTGAGGTGGGAGGTTGTTATATCTTATCTCTGTAACAATTTTGGCCACATTACTTGGGACTGGAGGGTACATTTATGCTAGTACCCTATGGTACAGTAGGGGTTAAAGATTGTAGCTAATAGTGCTGATATCTCATTTTCAGGGTTACAGTTAAGTTTGTAATATGGTATATTACTGTTCTTCTCTTCTCATAATTGTAATGTGGCATAGAACATAATTATTGGTTATTAAAATTTGCGTGGCAGGTGCAGTTGTAGTCAGTGCTTCTATAAAAAAAACTGAAGCAAATACTGAACATTTCGCCCATCTTTACTTCAATGTCAACGGAAACTCTTATTTTAGTTACTGTACTTGGTGGTCTGGTATAAGTGTATTTACCTTTAAACTTTCTACTTTCTACCCTCTCTGGGCTTAATACTAAGAAGGCGTGCGGTCCGGACGGTCTTCCTCCTGTTGTACTCAAAAACTGTGCTTCCGTGCCTAGGCAAACTCTTTCGTCTATGTCTCTCATCTAACGTCTTCCCTTCATGCTGGAAGTTTGCTCTCATTCACCCTGTCCCAAAGAGAGGTGACCGCTCTCAACCCTTCAACTATCGTCCAATTGCTCTCATCTCTTGTATCTCTAAAGTTTTTGAAACTATTCTTGCTTCCAAATTTCTTAAGCATTTCTCTTCTCATAGTCTGCTCTCAGATCGCCAGTATGGCTTCCTTTAGGGTCGCTCTACTGGTGATCTTCTTTCATATCTTACTAACTCTTGGTCATCCTCATTTCGGGACTTCGATGAGACTTTTTCTATTGCACTATACATATCGAAGGCCTTTGAGAGTCTGGCACAAATCTTTAATTTTTAAACTACCCTCCTTCGGTTATTATCCCTCCATCTGTGCCTTTGTCTCTAATTTCCTTTCCAGCAGTTCCATAGCTGCGGTTGTGGACGACCATCGCTCACTTCCTTATCCTATCAACTCCGGTGTTCCTCAGGGCTCTGTCCTATCTCCTATTCTCTTTCTAATTTTCATAAATGATCTTCTCAACTGTACCTCCAGTCCCATCCATTCATACGCAGACGACTCTACCTTATACTATTTAATTAGTTTTCCAGAACGCCCAGCAATCCTTCAAAGACAAAGGTAATGAAGCCATAGAACACTTATCTTCTGATCTAAATACTATTTCCAATTGGGGCAGAGAAAACCTTGTTGCCTTTAATGCTTCCAAAACCAAATTTCTCCATCTATCTACCCGTCCAGAACTCCCAAAGGGAGTATTATTCTTATTCTTCAACAATACACAAATCAATCCTTCATCTTCACTCAATATTCTTGGTGTCTCCTTTTCTTCTGCTCTCACTTGGAAGGACCATATTACCAGTCTTGCTAAGGCAACCTCCCAATAACTGGGTGTGCTCAACCGCCTCAAGGGGTTCTTTACCCCTGCACAGTTTCTTGTTCTGTACAGGGACACAGTGCATCCTTGTATTGAGTATTGTTCACATGTGTGGGGAGGATCCTCTCACACCGCACTTCTAGACAAAGTAGAAAGGAAAGCCTTTCGTATAATTAATTCCTTACCACTTACCAACTTTTTCTAAACTCTCTCTCTTCGCCGCCATGTTGCATCTCTCCCGCTATTCTATCGCTACTACAATAATCAGTGCTCCTCAGAGCTCTCCCAGTGTATACCACCTCCTCTATGTAGGGTACGTGGTACCCGTCTTGCAACACAATCCCATCCCTACTCTTTGCAACGCTCCAACCAAAGAGTGCAACGTTACTCTGTCTTTCTTCTATTCAACAGCTGAGCTCTGGAACTCTCTCCCAGAATCAGTCTTTCCCTCCTCCTATGACTTAAATTGCTTCAAACTCTGTGTGTCCAGGCATTTTAGCTCGAAGATTCCTTGATTTTGGCCCTGTCACTCTTTCATCTATGGGGTAGGCACTCGCTACAGGCAGTTCTGCCTTTTGTCTCCCTCCTTTACATAGAAAAACAACAACAAAATTCTACCCCTCTGCCATCCATTCTATCTACACGCCCAAAGCAACGTACCAAGCCTGCACGTATTAATTTCTCCCCTGACACGCTTTTTTTTTTTTTTTTTTTTTTTGTCTATATTCCAACTTACTTCCTCTCGGGCATAGGCTGAGAGCCTTAACATTCACCGCTTTACAATGAACAGTGAAGCCCGTGAGGTCTTGTTCCAGTCTAGGGAGTGAGACATGTGAAGCACGTAGAGTACAACGAGCACCTGCCATCTTGCCTTCACATGAGGCACGGTGCTCACTCATGGCCCGAAACGACCCCATCTCTGAAGCCATCTCGTTCCCGTGCTTCACTGTCTCACCCTCTACACTCGGACTCTCACACTTACACACACACAACGCCACCTGTTGAGCAGATAACTCACCAGGCATTGCACCCCTATAGCATATTTTGAATATGGGAATATTCATACAGTGCTATTTAATCAGGGAACAATGAGGGTATTTTATTGACGTTTCGGTGGGCTTTGTGGTAATGCACTGATACTAGGTACAGCACAAATTCCATCCCAATAATATCTTCCCATTGATACATCGGGATTTGAACCCGGGACCTTTGGATTACCAGGCCAGTGGCAAGACCACTCCACCACACCTCCCCTAAAGGTAGCTTGTTGCACAATACCTCCTTAGCTGAACATTAGTTACCTTATAAAATCTACCTATAGTCCTTTCAATATATGCAGGCCAGAAATCATGACCCCTAACCTCTGTAACTCAATAAGGGCAAGAACAAATTGGTCGCAAATGTCCTCACCTATTCCCCGATTAACTTTTCCCAACTCTTGTTTAATTTACCTGGTTTCCCCCGCTGCTTTTATTTGTGCCTCACATACACAGGGAGTTATTCGGTAGCTCTCAAACACCTCCTATTTATTTCACTACACTTAACAAGCACACCACACTTATTTCCAACACACTTAAATTACCTATAACGCATCTTGATTTTGGCTCATTATCACTCAACCTTGTGGGGGCCACTTGTAACAGGCAGCTTTACATGTAAAGCCCCTTCATGCACATAACAACAAAATATAGAAATAGTTTAATTATTTTAGTCCTATTTGAGTTATCGGGTTACTGGTCAGGTTTTTTTTTTCTAATCATAATGATTAGACTGTAGTTAGTAAGAACCATATTCGGCAGATGTACTATTGACAAACTGTCAAACAAAATGAATGTAATTCATAACATATACCTTATAAAATCTACCTGGTTAAGTAAAACAAATCTTCAATTTATTGGCATCCTGCTTCACTTTTCCCTCTCCCTCCACCACTGATTACAACACAACTTTTCGGAATTAGTGCTGGCAGAACGTAATAAAAATGGTGTCAACTGTGATTATAAGAAGTGTTTGTGAAGTCTGTTTGCATCACGTTATTAATGAAAGTGGCAGTGATGAGCGTGCCTCTTAATTAATGAGGAACGGGAACGCTAGACAATTCTCACGACATTTCTAAAAATTAGAAAAGAAAAAAATCACGCCCAATGTACCCAGAATAATTACAAATAGAAGAACTGCAGCTTTATCTCAAAGAAAACAATCCAGAGAAAAATAAATCGTAAACCAAATGTAGCCAGAAAAAAATAGATAACAAAATACATAGTAGTTCATATTTTGTCCTTATTGTCCGTTGATTGCTTAAGGTTGACAGCTGATTCAATTAAGAAATGCTGTATACAACTGAAGGTTCTATACAGCGTTTGTATTATTGTGTAAAACGTAACAGTCTGAAACCATATATAAAGACCTAAAGTATTTTGTGTTTTTTCAGTAAAATATATTGTCCCTGCAATACATATAATACAGCAGATTATTGTCGCTATTCATAGCATAATGGTCTGCATTATTGGTTTAGCATTAGCTCATCTTCACAAATATGACATATATCTGAATATTATCTTTCATTTAACAGAACTAGTAACAAAATTATGAGTATGTGTGTGTATGTGTTAATATGTTGGTGTTTATCCAAATATCACCCCAGATAATATATCTGGACATGATGGAGTCTGGAGGTCGTATTATACAAAAAGAGTGAGCTTGACTCTTGTTTGGATTCCTAATAATTATGGTGGCGACTCATTATCCACACTGTCACCTCCCACAGGCACAAACAAACGACCCACATCAGTGTCCCCACTCCTTCTCTTGACTCACCATCCCCTCCTACCTCTGCCCTCCCACCTACCATCCCTGCCGCTTCTCAACCAACACCAACTACCTCTGCTCACGCACCATGCTTCTGCCCCTGCCCCTACCCACCCAATTCCCACCCTCGATGGAGTGGTGGGTGGGGAGAGACCCTTCTGCTTTGCTATCATTGCCTTCCACTTAATAGCAAAATGTATTAGAAGTAAATCTGGACTGCCTAGTAGGGGCTGCAATGTCTGTGCAGTCTGTGTATCCAGCTAACTCTATGTAACTCCGCCCTTTCCAACCGTCGTCTCACCCACTCCCTGCTCTTTATGGCCAGGAGCCTCACTAGTTGACATTTAAGGCTGGATGTGGTAACAGCGACATCGCCACCACGCAGCCCATCTAGTCGGTCTGAGTGCCAATGAACTCTCCGCCAAGGAATTCCTTCCCCTCTGGGCTCTACTAATAATTTAACTGACTCACCTGAGGCCAAGATTTTTCCTGGTTCCTTATTGTTGTCACCATCTCCGTCAAGGTCTGGATTCCCATGTCTACCTGTTGGCCGTGTTGTTGGTCATTCTTGTGCTTGTGGGGCCGCACGTGGAGTTGGGTGTGCTGCTGGATGGGTGACTGCACTCCCATCTAGTCAGCATGCCGGTCCCCATGTGTGGCGGCGTGAGCTGCAGGAGGAGCAGCAAGACATGACGCTTTTGGGTATGTTGACTGTACAGAAAACTAATTTCTCGAAGTTGTGCCCACCTTCAATCACATGGGACAAGGGATGATATAAACTGCCAGACGAGATACATTACACGCACAATGAACTCACCCCATATGCGCAGGTCGACTGACATCTCAATTCCCAACATTTTTGTCTTCCTGGCCCTGACCCCGTTCATGCCGCCCATCAGGAAGCATAATCTCTACGACCAGTCAAGACTGGTCGATGATATTATCGATAACCCAGTGTTTGGCAAGTACATGGCAAGGGACAGATGTCTGCAGATCCTGAGATGCCTCCATTCATGGACAACAGGTGCCCCTGTAACACTGACAGGCTGTGGAGATTTGGACATTCTTGAGTGAAATATGGGAAAGATTTGTGTGATATTTCATACCCTTTCAGAAAGTGGTAATCAACAAATCATTATTTTTCTTCTGTGGCCTTCAGGCAGTAAATCCCCTCCAAGAGAGATGGCTTCTGATGTGACATGCCCAATAACCCCTCGAGCTTCTCAGGGTACGTCGTGAAGCAGCTGATGAAGAGTTACTTGGATGAAAACCTTATTCTGTACATGGAATGCTTTTACACATTGTCACTTCTCGCCAAGATTTTCTTGGGGAAATGGACCAAATCCTACTGCACCGCCAGGAGCAACAGGAGGTATGGGCCTTGGTATCCAATACAGCAAAATGGTGGCATCATCCAGAAGATCAGCAGCACCGACAGGATACTAGCTTTATGTTGGTATGACAACCATACAATGTCCTATCCACCATCCACAAGGACGCAGTAAGGGATAGCGGCAGGAAGAGATAGGAGTGGGACCCCATCACAGACGAGTGTATCATGAAACCTGATGTCGTTATCAATTACAACACTAACATGCAGCTGGTGGATAAGAATGATATGCAGATTGGTTCTGTGGACTGCCTGACGAAGACTTGCATGTGGTATTTGATGATTATACTTGTGACGCACCCAGTGCGTAGCAACGCAACCTGATTGTACTCCTTGGTACTCCACTGTACCGTCACAGTGCGTGTACCGTGTTGGCTGCTTATATTGAGTGTGACAACGTATAACTATGTTCTTTGTATCTCTGCAAAGGTCTCGTCATTTGCTAACCAGTGGTGGGTTTTGTTTTAAGCCATGTCGAGACCTTCCATTTAATATGTAGTATCAATAGAGAAGTTGATAGAGGAGATAATAGGAATTCAGAGAGAGAGAGTGAGTTAGACTTCAGAGCGAGAGGGTAGCAATGGTTGCCAGACGTATGGACCGGTTGGCAGCCCTGCGCTTATAGCTAGGTGCGACAGGGTTGGTAGTACATTGCCGCCTGCATATGCTGCCTGGCTGCCCATGTTGTCGTACTGCACATTGCATGGAGGCTCGCTGTGTGTTCCATGATCAGGTTGCCTAGAACCTTTGAGATTCTAACATCCCTTGCCCTCTCTCCCAATTTCTCACGGTTGCACTCTTTCTCTCTGACGACATTACTCTCATTTCATTCTTCTCTCTATTTAAATGCATACCCTTCCCTTGAGGTCCTAAAGGAGTTTCAGCACTCACCTCTCGTATTACTCTTAGGACAAGCATATATTTACATGTATTAGATTTAAGGGGTTAATGTGAACAGTGATCTTCTTGATGAGGATAGTTGGTGAACGTTCTACATGTTCACGAGTTATATGCCCAGCTCATCATCCAATTTGTGACTAGACTAGTGCCATGTGTAAGAGCCCGACCATGCCCAGGAGTTGTCTGTAGAGGGGTGAGGACTTAGCCTTGATTTGCCTACCGAGCCAGGAGCGAGTGTAGTACCAGAGACTACAGCTCACTCGTAGTGCCGGTATAGTAGAGTAACGTAATTTATCTGTCCTTGTGTTCTCTGCAGTCTTTTCCTGGGTTCTCGCTTCCGGTGCTGGGACTCGTTGTTCCTGTGACTTGGCCTGCTAGCTAGAACACATGGGGATGATGAGTGGGTTATATCTTTATTTTACTATGCATTGCAGCTCTCTTTAAGTTTATGTATATAACACTTTACAATACACATTACTCACACACAAGACAACACTATTAATACTTTCATGTATCAATTAACTGCACTGTCGTTTTGCTGCTGTGTCCGGAGTTCTGTTGCGTAGGGCGCATACGGACTCAGAGGGGAGACAGAGTGAGAGAAGCGAAGTAGCCTATGCGGTAGTAGGCTACCGGCGCAGTACTGTTGCCTGCAACCTTTTAGTTATTCCAAGTATAGATTCATTCTTATAATAAGTGACTACTATTTATGTTCCTTCCATGTGTATTATTAGGTATCTACTGGATCATGAACATCTTGTATGCTACATGCTAGTGCATGTTAGTAGGGGACAGTTATTCTAGTGCACGCGCTTTCAAGTAGGCGTGTACATTTGTCATTTAGCATTTCACTGTCATACCTTTAGCCTGCTTCTATTCTACATTATTAGAGGCTTAATATTAACGTAGTTTCTTGAGTATTGCATTTCTTTAGTAATAACGTAACCTATAAATGTCTGAGGGAGTTTAGCCTCATAGCCTACCCCTGTTGTACACTTTCGCCGAGTTAAGGTACCTCGTTACCATAGACGATAACTCTGTAGGGCGTTGGTGCTTTTGTTGTCTGGAGCATATAGTATTTGGGACTGGAATCGAGCGTGTCGTTGTCACATAAGCCATTTCTGTCCTACGATCAAGAATCCCGAATATGTATTGCCGATCCAGCCGTAACAAAATGGCGACCTTGCACAAGATTCAGTAGTATCCTATCACATGTTTTTTTGGAGAACTATTCTATGCTACCTAGTAGAGCTGGCTAGAATTTTCTTGCATATTGGAGGAATTTTTATTGTGTCATTATTGTATTGGTGGACTTGCAGATTGTTTCGTTAGGGGTGTCTAGAGTAGAGTCATTCAAGCATCTTTAACATTTTGTGAGTCGAGACTGCAATTAGTAATAAGCACTTCTTTTTTTTTATGAACAGCAATTGTATAACCAGCACTATGTCTAATGACTCATCATTTACGGGGGAGGATAACACGGTACAGCCTAGTAACCAGCAAGTACAACAGATGTTTAGGGAGGGGAGTGTTATAAGTGGAGAGAGGGATGCCCGGGCATTTTTGCAGACACCTTTGACCGAACAGCGCCTGCAGGCTATTGATTGTTACGGTCTTCGCTGTTTAGCCACGGTTTTGGGGCGGGACTGTCCTGACAGTTGGCCCAAGAAGAATTTGGTGGCATGTTTGTTGGGTGATGGCGATGGGGCGGTGGGTGGAGTGGGGTCTTGGGGGGTTCCCTCCAAGCCTCCATTCCACTCTACCCCTGAGCTGGGCCCTCAGCCAGCGAGTCTTAGCACGATGCAGCAGGAGGGTTCTCAAGGGCAAGCTGGCTTACCCGTAAACACGTCTCGGTGTGGATCCCCCATTTTGTGCTCTCCCCCCCCAGGCCTGTCTCCTGAGATGTTATTCCAGCTAGAACTAGCTAAGTTTAAGCTGCAGGAGACTCAGATACAACAGGCTAGTATAGAACGCATAGAGGTTGCTAGAATCCAAGCCAATCAGGATGCAACCAGGTACCAGGCTGAAATGGATGTCGAGAAGTCTAGAGTAGAGACCACGGGGCGTCATCTCGGTGGTGGGCACCGGGTTACAGACTCACTTTCGCATTTAATTAAGTTAGTACCCGCATTTGATGAGACAGCAGTGACTGAGTTTTTTGCTCGTTTCGAAAAGAAGTGTCGTGAGTATGACTGGCCGGAGGTTAAATGGGCAGCATTAGTTTCATCACGTCTAGTGGGTAAGGGGTTGAAAGCCTACGATGCACTGTCACTGGACGAGAGTGTCGTGTATGGACTGGTGAAGGAGGCTGTGCTCCGGGCCTACGAACTGCAACCCGAAACTTATAGATTGAAGTTCCGTGGCGTGAATAAGAAGAGCGACGTCAGTTTTATGGAGCACGCACGGGACTTAACAGATGCATGTAATAACTGGTTTCGGTCCGAGCACGCAGAGTCGGCTGAGGAAATTAAGCAACTTTTCTATCTGGAACAGTTTTACAAATGTACTGGAACCGATCTAACGCTGAACATTAAGGAAAAATGTCCCAAGACAGTAGAGGAGGCTGCCAAGATGGCAGACTTCAGATTATCATTGATTCGTGGTTGCGGTGCCGCTCAGAGGGCTGAGTCAGGGCAGAAGGGGCGCTATACCCCACCCACCAGAGTTTTCGATAATAACAAATCCTATGACACACATAACCACACTAAATGCATTGCACCTAATAACACCTACAAACACAAGCCTCTCCCGTTTACTAAAGGTCAGGCCCCTTCTTCGCCCGCACAAGGGAAGAAGCCCATTGGGGATGTGAAATGTTACAAATGTCAGAAGCTAGGCCATTATTCACGTGAGTGCCCTAGTAACACTCCCGCTAAGCCGGTGTCATTGGTTCACAGTATCGGTGTGTCTCTGAAGGCTGCAGCAACTGCCCGGGGTAGGTTGTCAGCAGCTGAGGCACACGCGGTAAAGAAGCGTACGGAAGGCTCGACACCTGTCCGGGACACTTTCTGTGACCATCGGGGACACGGGTTTGTGAGCTGGGGGAGTGAACTACGGAGGGTTGACTTGCTGAGGGATACGGGGGCTTCGCAAACTTTGTTGAGGAACTTCACAGGGAAACCGATAAATGCGGCCAGAGTTGTTGTGGTGCAGGGTATAAATGCTACGAGGTCATACCCACTTGTGAGGTTGGAGTTGAGAGTGGGAGAGGTGTGCAGGGAGCTGGATGTAGGGATCGTTGAGTGTTTGCCAGTTGAGGGCGTCGACCTTCTTCTCGGCAACGACTTTGCGGTGCCCACTTCCGGGACTCCACCCTTAGTCGTTGCCGAGAGGGCGGCCGACGTGGATGGTGAGAATCGGGAATGGGTTGGGAGGTGCCAACAGGATGAGATGGCCTGTGTGGTAACCCGATCTCGCTCTGCGGCTCCTGCACAGCCTAGCACTCAACCTCGGGGACAGTGGAGGAAGGATCAGGAGAAGGTTGCTAAGGGCAGGAAAAGGGACATTGATTCTGCTGCACTTCTCGGTGATTCGGTACTTGGACCTATAATAAACACGGGAGTTGACTCTGGCCCAGATATGGTGTGTAACAAGGCAGAGTTGGGTAAGACTTCGCGTGAGGCAAGAGCTGTAGCGAGAGCCACTAAGGCAGTAGAGCCTACTAGCCGGGGTAATGTCTTATTACAAAACCATCTTGATGCATTGACGCCCAGGGACATTAGTGAGCAGCAGCTGCAAGACGCTAGCCTAGCTCGTTATAGCAATGGTGCCATAGAGTTGGAGGAAGATGGGGATGCGAAGCCGGGAGATTTCTTTAGGCTCAATAGGATATTGTACCGCAGATTTCTAGACCCCAAATCGAAGTGGGAGGGCGGTGCGAGGGTAGTAGACCAGGTGGTTGTTCCAAATAAGTATAGAGAGTCCTTATTGTGTCTGGCGCATGATGTGCCGGTGGCGGGTCATTTGGGGGTAACAAAAACATTGGCGGCATTGGGCAGGTTTTTCTGGTGGCCTGGGGTCAAGGCTGATGTCTGTGCATGGGTGGCTGGGTGTGCGACCTGCCAGACAACGGGGAAGCCTAACCAGACCATCCCGAAGGCACCTTTGTTTCCCATACCTGTCACCGGGCCTCCGTTCAGCAAAGTTGTAGTAGATTTGGTTGGCCCTTTCCCGCCTACTAGTAGTGGCAATAAATTCCTGTTGACAATCATGGATGTGGCTACGAGATACCCGGACGCATACCCCATGAGAAACGGCTCGGCAAAGGCAGTTGTTAAAAACTTATTATTGTTCTGTTCCCGTTATGGATTTCCACGTGAGGTGCAGTCAGACCAGGGGAGCAATTTTACATCCAAATTGTTCAAGCAAACCCTTCAGTTGCACGGTATATGTTCTGTAGTGTCGTCAGCCTACCATCCCGAGAGTCAGGGAGTCTTGGAGCGGTGGCACTCGACCCTGAAGAGTATGCTACGCTGTTACTGTGCAGAACATGACACTGATTGGGATTTGGGTCTGCCGTATGTTCTGTTCGCTGCACGTGAAGTCCCAGGAGAGAGCCTGGGGTTCAGTCCAAATCAATTAGTCTTTGGCCATAATGTGAGAGGACCTTTAAGTATGGTGAAAGAGATCTGGGAGGGCGAAGAGAAGCCGGGGTCTGTACTTAAATATATCCTTGAGAGCCGGGAGAGACTTATAGGTTGCATGGCAGCGGCAGGTAATAACTTGGTTAATGCACAGGCGGTCATGAAGCACCAGTATGACGCCAAGGTGAAGCTTCGGGAGTTTTCGGTGGGTCAGGAGGTAATGTTGCTTTTACCTTTGCCTGGACACCCCCTTTCTGCCAAGTTTATTGGGCCGTATGTGGTGGCTAAGAAACTGTCCGACCTTGATTATCTCGTTGCAACACCTGACCGTAGAAAAAAACATCAGTTATGTCATGTTAACCTCATGAAAGAGTATGTGAGACGCCCCTCAGAGCCTCTCACTGTCCCTGTGCTGGCCTGCAGCGGCCAGGGTGGAGAAGGAGGTGGGGACAGTCATGCTGCTGAGGAGGATAGCTGGGACTGTGTCATTTCCGCGGAACAGTGGGCGGGGAATACTGAACAAGAGGCTAGGCAAGCTGTAAGTCACCTGCCTGAGCACCAGGGTGCTGCTGTCCTAGGCCTGTTCAGGTCATACCCCTCTGTTTTCGCCGAACACCCAGGTCTCACTACTCAGGTAACGCACGACGTGGACGTCGGTGATAATGTGCCCTTCAAGTCAGTGCCCTACCGTGTGCCCCCGGTAAAGTTGCCAGCTTTACGGGAGGAGTTAAAGTACATGGTTGAGAGAGGGATGATCACTGAAGGTTATGTGAAGTGGACATCACCCGTCACGTTGCAGCCAAAACCTGACGGCAAGGTGCGGTTCTGCATAGATTTTCGTAGGCTAAATGGCTTGACCACTACCAACCCTTACCCTTTGCCTCGAGTTGACGACAGCGTGGACAAGATAGGGAATGCAAAGTACCTTACTAAAATTGATCTTGTAAAAGGCTACTGGCAAGTACCCCTGTCGGACCGAGCTAAGCAAGTTTGTGGTTTTGTGGTAGATGGCAAGACCTACCAATGTAACGTAATGCCTTATGGGCTTAAGAACGCACCTGCCACGTTTCAGAACCTGATGAACGATATTTGTGACGAAATCCCTAACTGCACGGTCTACCTTGATGACGTGATAGTGTATGATGACAATTTTGAAAATCACCTAAGGCACTTAGAGACCCTGTTTGGGAAGTTGCACGATGCTGGGCTGGTGGTGAACCTGAGGAAGTGCGAGTTTGTAAAGGCTACTGTGCAGTATCTTGGCTTCGTGGTTGGGTTAGGCCGGGTGTGCCCCCCCCTGAGCAAGATACAGGCTATCAATATGTTTCCCAGGCCCACCACTAAGCGCCAGGTCATGCGGTTCCTAGGTATGATAGGCTATTATAGGCGCTTCATCCGGGGATACTCTACTGTCTTAGCACCGTTAACTGATCTACTGTCGAAGTCAGTGAAGTTCTGTTGGGCTGCGGAGTGTCAGAGGGCTTTCGACCTAGTCAAGCACCTGCTGTGTACACATCCGATTTTGAGAGCCCCAGACTTCTCCAGGAGTTTTCAGCTGGCGACTGATGCCAGCGGTGTGGGTGCCGGGGCAGTGTTACTGCAGACTGATTCCGAGGGCTTGGAACACCCAGTGAGCTTCTTTTCTCGCAAGTTTAATTCGGCACAAAGGAATTACTCGACTATAGAGAAGGAGCTTCTTGCTATCGTTTTGTCGCTCAAACATTTCGAAGTTTATGTTCCAGCCTACGGCCCGGTAGTGACGATTTATACGGACCATCATCCCTTGAAATTCCTAAATCAGTTTCACAATCGGAATATGCGGTTGACCAGGTGGTCCCTAATGCTCCAAGAGTATAATCTCAACATTCAGCATATTGCCGGGAGTGAGAACGTGATAGCAGATTGTCTATCAAGGGTTGATGATCCAGGATAGTCGTGCACGGGGTGTGGGTTGAGCAGGAGTAAAATTAGGCTATCATAACGCCGTCCAAAAAGATTATAAAACAATAAAATAAACGAGAATTTTTTTTTTTAGTTTTGTAAGTCTTTATTGTTGTAGCATGATGCATGCGATATTGTGTTTTATGTATAATTCACACTTCAGTTGTTGTGCACCTTTTGCAATTAGTGGCAGCTAAGGGTAGCAGGTCGGTTGGTTGCCTGTCAGATTTTGATAATGCTTCTAAGGTCGATTATCTAAAATCTTGGGGGGGCTGTGACGCACCCAGTGCGTGGCAACGCAACCTGATTGTACTCCTTGGTACTCCACTGTACCGCCCGTACCACTGTACCGTGCTGGCTGCCTATATTGAGTGTGACAACGTATAACTATGTTCTTTGTATCTCTGCAAAGGTCTCGTCATGTGCTAACCAGTGGTGGGTTTTGTTTTAAGCCATGTCGAGACCTTCCATTTAATATGTAGTATCAATAGAGAAGTTGATAGATAAGACAATGGGAGTTCAGAGAGAGAGAGTGAGTTAGGCTTCAGAGCGAGAGGGTAGCAATGTGCCACGCTGCCGGGGGGGTGGTTGCCAGACGTATGGACTGGTTGGCAGCCTTGCGCTTATAGCTAGGCGCGACAGGGTTGGTAGTCCATTGCCGCCTGCCTATGCTGCCTGGGCTGCCCATGTTGTCGTACTGCACATTGCCTGGAGGCTCGCTGTGTGTTCCATGATCAGGTTGCCTAGAACCTTTGAGATTCTAACATCCCTTGCCCTCTCTCCCAACTTCTCACGGTTGCACTCTTTCTCTCTGACGACATTACTCGCATTTCATTCTTCTCTCTATTTAAATGCATAACCTTCCCTTGAGGTCCTAAAGGAGTTTCAGCACTCACCTCTCGTATTACTCTTAGGACAAGCATATATTTACATGTATTAGATTTAAGGGGTTAATGTGAACAGCGATCTTCTTGATGAGGATAGTTGGTGAACGTTCTACATGTTCACGAGTTATATGCCCAGCTCATCATCCAATTTGTGACTAGACTAGTGCCATGTGTAAGAGCCCGACCATGCCCAGGAGTTGTCTGTAGAGGGGCGAGGACTTAGCCTTGATTTGCCTACCGAGCCAGGAGCGAGTGTAGTACCAGAGACTACAGCTCGCTCGTAGTGCCGGTATAGTAGAGTAACGTAATTTATCTGTCCTTGTGTTCTCTGCAGTCTTTTCCTGGGTTCTCGCTTTCGGTGCTGGGACTCGTTGTTCCTGTGACTTGGCCTGCTAGCTAGAACACATGGGGATGATGAGTGGGTTATATCTTTATTTTACTATGCATTGCAGCTCTCTTTAAGTTTATGTATGTAACACTTTACAATACACATTACTCACACACAAGACAACACTATTAATACTTTCATGTATCAATTAACTGCACTGTCGTTTTGCTGCTGTGTCCGGAGTTCTGTTGCGTAGGGCGCATACGGACTCAGAGGGGAGACAGAGTGAGAGAAGCGAAGTAGCCTATGCGGTAGTAGGCTACCGGCGCAGTACTGTTGCCTGCAACCTTTTAGTTATTCCAAGTATAGATTCATTCTTATAATAAGTGACTACTATTTATGTTCCTTCCATGTGTATTATTAGGTATCTACTGGATCATGAACATCTTGTATGCTACATGCTAGTGCATGTTAGTAGGGGACAGTTATTCTAGTGCACGCGCTTTCAAGTAGGCGTGTACATTTGTCATTTAGCATTTCACTGTCATACCTTTAGCCTGCTTCTATTCTACATTATTAGAGGCTTAATATTAACGTAGTTTCTTGAGTATTGCATTTCTTTAGTAATAACGTAACCTATAAATGTCTGAGGGAGTTTAGCCTCATAGCCTACCCCTGTTGTACACTTTCGCCGAGTTAAGGTACCTCGTTACCATAGACGATAACTCTGTAGGGCGTTGGTGCTTTTGTTGTCTGGAGCATATAGTATTTGGGACTGGAATCGAGCGTGTCGTTGTCACATAAGCCATTTCTGTCCTACGATCAAGAATCCCGAATATGTATTGCCGATCCAGCCGTAACACTATAATGTTGACCCAGGCTACATAATAATATAACAGGATTACTTTATAATGTTTACCTTCATATAGAATGCTTGGGTATCTATAATGTTGACCCAGGCTACATAATAATATAACAGGATTACTTTATAATGTTTACCTTCATATAGAATGCTTGGGTATCTATAATGTTGACCCAGGCTACATAATAATATAACAGGATTACTTTATAATGTTTACCTTCATATAGAATGCTTAGGTATCTATAATGTTGACCCAGGCTACATATTAATATAACAGGATTATTTTATAATGTTTACCTTCATATAGAATACTAGGGTATCTATAATGTTGACCCAGGCTACATAATAATATAACAGGATTACTTTATAATGTTTACCTTCATATAGAATACTAGGGTATCTATAATGTTGACCCAGGCTACATAATAATATAACAGGATTACTTTATAATGTTTACCTTCATATAGAATGCTTGGGTATCTATAATGTTGACCCAGGCTACATAATAATATAACAGGATTACTTTATAATGTTTACCTTCATATAGAATGCTTAGGTATCTATAATGTTGACCCAGGCTACATATTAATATAACAGGATTATTTTATAATGTTTACCTTCATATAGAATACTAGGGTATCTATAATGTTGACCCAGGCTACATAATAATATAACAGGATTACTTTATAATGTTTACCTTCATATAGAATACTAGGGTATCTATAATGTTGACCCAGGCTACATAATAATATAACAGGATTACTTTATAATGTTTACCTTCATATAGAATACTAGGGTATCTATAATGTTGACCCAGGCTACATAATAATATAACAGGATTACTTTATAATGTTTACCTTCATATAGAATACTAGGGTATCTATAATGTTGACCCAGGCTACATAATAATATAACAGGATTACTTTATAATGTTTACCTTCATATAGAATACTAGGGTATCTATAATGTTGACCCAGGCTACATAATAATATAACAGGATTACTTTATAATGTTTACCTTCATATAGAATACTAGGGTATCTATAATGTTGACCCAGGCTACATAATAATATAACAGGATTACTTTATAATGTTTACCTTCATATAGAATACTAGGGTATCTATAATGTTGACCCAGGCTACATAATAATATAACAGGATTACTTTATAATGTTTACCTTCATATATAATACTAGGGTATCTATAATGTTGACCCAGGCTACATAATAATATAACAGGATTACTTTATAATGTTTACCTTCATATAGAATACTAGGGTATCTATAATGTTGACCCAGGCTACATAATAATATAACAGGATTACTTTATAATGTTTACCTTCATATAGAATACTAGGGTATCTATAATGTTGACCCAGGCTACATAATAATATAACAGGATTACTTTATAATGTTTACCTTCATATAGAATACTAGGGTATCTATAATGTTGACCCAGGCTACATAATAATATAACAGGATTACTTTATAATGTTTACCTTCATATAGAATGCTTAGGTATCTATAATGTTGACCCAGGCTACATAATAATATAACAGGATTACTTTATAATGTTTACCTTCATATAGAATACTAGGGTATCTATAATGTTGACCCAGGCTACATAATAATATAACAGGATTACTTTATAATGGTTACCTTCATATAGAATACTAGGGTATCTATAATGTTGACCCAGGCTACATAATAATATAACAGGATTACTTTATAATGTTTACCTTCATATAGAATTCTTGGGTATCTATAATGTTGACCCAGGCTACATAATAATATAACAGGATTACTTTATAATGTTTACCTTCATATAGAATACTAGGGTATCTATAATGTTGACCCAGGCTACATAATAATATAACAGGATTACTTTATAATGTTTACCTTCATAAAGAATACTCGGGTATCTATAATGTTGACCCAGGCTACATAATAATATAACAGGATTACTTTATAATGTTTACCTTCATATAGAATACTAGGGTATCTATAATGTTGACCCAGGCTACATAATAATATAACAGGATTACTTTATAATGTTTACCTTCATATAGAATGCTTGGGTATCTATAATGTTGACCCAGGCTACATAATAATATAACAGGATTACTTTATAATGTTTACCTTCATATATAATACTAGGGTATCTATAATGTTGACCCCGGCTACATAATAATATAACAGGATTACTTTATAATGTTTACCTTCATATAGAATGCTTGGGTATCTATAATGTTGACCCAGGCTACATAATAATATAACAGGATTACTTTATAATGTTTACCTTCATATAGAATGTAACGCGTAGATCATTATATATTTCTAAAACCAAAGTTACATATCCAGGTTGGAGCGATATCAATGTTTAAGGAGAGGCGTTTAGTTTGTTCCCAAGACCTTAATCAAGCTTAAAATCACACCCCCATTATCCCCTTTCAAGATAAATTTGTACATTTTTCGGTAGAGGCTCCTCTTAAATTACAGGCTCGCTATCGCTCGCCAGGAAAAAATCAACACCTACTGTAAATGGCACGAAAGGTCTTAAAATTGACAAAAATGGGGCGAAAGTTTTTAAAATAACCAAACTAATGGGCCAAACATCTTAATATTTCAAACTCAATGGGGCTAAACATGAGGGAGAGAGGGGTCAAGAAAAAAACATCCCTCAAGTTGAAAATCTCCCCTTAAAGCTACAGTATATGTTCCGAGGTATCTGTAATATTGACCGCAATGATGGAATAGGATTTTCAGGGCTCTATTCAATTCCACATTATATTAACAGAGTATACAAATGGCAACTCTCTGATAAAGTAACAGTATGTGGGGCGATATTAACCCTTTGAAGGTCTGACGCGTTTTAGCAGTATAGTTTGGCTATCATTAGACGATTTTATGCAGTTTAGGAAGTATCTGTGGGTATTAAAAGGGTAAATACTATCTCAATCAACCCTTTGACTTCCATATACCGTTACTAATCTGAATAAAATCGTCTAATTGTAGCCAGAAACAAAACAAAAACGCGTATTGGAGCTTGAAAGGGTTAAATACTTAGACATCCCTGTACAGTCTGGCTCTTCAGGAATACAGTAGTTTGTTACGGAGTCGGTCCTTTGAGATCTGTTCCCAATAAATTGTTCTTTCCTCTAGCATAAGTCTTACGCTATTTATAGTGCAGTTGAATCCAATACATGATTAGATTGATAGCCAGTATTTGGTAAATGTATTGGTTAAGGGGAGAAATTAATGAATTCATTAAATAAAATATTTATGTATTATTATTATTATTATCCTCATTATTATTATTATTATTATTATTATTTTGTATTAGTTTCCTCCCTAGACCTCCATTAAGCTTATAAAAAAAACATCCCCGAGACCCCCTTCCGAAGTAAATTTATACAATTTTCGGTAGAGAAATGCCCCGGCCGAAGGCCGAATCCTCCTAAATTGCAGGATCACCATCGCTCGCCAGGAACAACTCGACTCCTAAATGGAACAAAATATCTTAAAATTGACAAAGAAATGGGGTGAAAGGTCTAAAACTTGCAAAACTCATGGGACAAACGTCTTGCATTATCAAAGCTAATGGACTAAATATGAGAGAGAATGGGGTCCATAAAGTAAAGCTTCCCTTTAAGAGTTGTTCCAGTATTCCTGACCACGACCGTACCTCTTGTATATGGTAGTGTAATACAACAGTTACATCTGACTTTGCTACTACTAATAAACGATACTTATTATATACAAATAAAATTATAAGAACGTAATTATATGTAATATAGAATATATTGATAAAACATTCCCCATTGAATGTGTGTAGCCCATGTTTGATATATAGGACTTATGAACATTAACATTTTAATACTATCTGGTGCTGCGATGTCTTAGAGGTTATTACGATATTTTTATAATTTAATATTGTGTATATTTATTGCCTTTGCCATTTTCGAGTATTTTAGTTTTAGTTTGCCCCTCAAACTAACAAATATAAAATGCCTCCCCAAACTCCCTTAAAAAAATAAAAATAAAAAAATACACATTGAATATTATGTACATTTGTGTATACGGGCGGGGGGGGGGGGGGGGGGATTGTAGGCACCAATCGAACAGCGAGAGGCTAGGCATTCGATTAGGAGTCGCTGGAACTCCTGTTTAATTTGTTTAGCCTCTCTTACCTTACTGATTTTCTTTGTGCCGCACTTACACTGAGGGTAATCCAGCTAGCTCTCACAAACATCTCCTACTCCTATCTACTTCACTACATTAAACATGCACACCACACTTCCTTCTTCCTCAAAATTCTAAAATACTGGTGAACAATACCCCAGCCTCGGAGTCTCCGGGGGGGGGGGGTGACCATAAATGCCCCCACACCCACCCGACCTTCTCCTGAAGACCCCGCCAAATTCACTGGACCACAGCCTGTCACTCTTGCCTTTCCTCTAAGTGTTCCTCTGTTGAATACCAACTCTCCTCCTACAAACCTGATCTTCTTTTTCTCACTGAAACTCAGATGTATGAAGCAACTGCCAGCAGCCCTTGCTCTGTATCCTCCTACTTTCTCTATCCTAGTTTCAAAGCCAAAGCAAAGCCAAAGGTGGATGTTGTGCATATGTGCACAGCAAACTCACTTGCGCTTGTGTTCCCGATTTTGACTCCTCTGAATTCTCAACTTTATGGCTCAAACTATCCTGTCGTTCTCATACTAAATATTTATGTGCTGTCTATCTTTCTCCTAACAGTACCAACTTTCCAAAATTCTTTGACTATCTAAACTCTAAAGTGGAACATGCATGTGATGAATGACAGGTAAAAGTTATCGAATTACTGGACTAAATCAAAGCTAAAGGTCAATCACATAAAAAGGGAATCAAATAGTGTTGGGATTTAACTTACCAATCAATCACACAGCACAGTAATGCGGTACGAAGCCGTAAAAATGGTGGACAAGGTGACGGTTAGGCTAACTCAAGGAACAGGAGGAAGGCACCATAGCACATCCTTATTTAAGGATAGATGGTATTAATTAATCATGTACATGAAGGAAAAAAAGGCTTAGCTGTCAGTCGTAAGTCGGGTGAGAGCGTCGATGAAGATATGAAGAGTTGTTGTTGACTATTATAGGCACTAAAGCACAGCTAACGAAAGTGTACTGATTCGGATGAAATCTAAGTGAGCTCTGCCGGCTGTCTCCCAACACGGCCACCAGCAGAACGCTGCCGGCTCCAGGAAAAATATCGTACCGATATGATATGATACAATTGTCTAAGGTACTAATATATATATATGGTAATCTACATATATCCTACAATGACCCCATAAATATTTTGATATAACATAATAGGTCTTTAATATAATATACCCTTACTTACGATAATCACGGTATAATATATTTCCACCATCTGGTCTACCATGCCAGACGACATGACATTCCTAACTTGAACACCTAGGAATAACCGTTATAGCCTAACTATCGTGATTTCCACGATACACTCCTCCCCACAAAAGAACCTGAACCTACAGTTGCCCAGAGGCTATCCTTTGACGCAACATGTTGATGGCGCCGTCAGCAGCACGTCTAGGACGAGTCCCGATCCGAGGTTGATCACCAGTCAATAGTGGCGGATCAGCCTGTATAGAATCCTCATATCCAGCAGTATCAGGCAGAGCATTGGATTGTGACGTAGAGTCAAGCTCCAAGGAGTATAAACGTGCGATAGGACGAACAGTGGTCCCATTGGCAGTCCGTAACAGCGCTACTCGCTCCACTGAGTCACCCCCTTGTACACTTATAGCACACGGCCCAACTTCCAGTACATGTGAGGACCCTCGTCATGGATCAAAACCACATCACCAACCGAGGGTGCTGAAGGTTTACCTGTGGGTCGAGAATTCCTTTCTCTCAGAGATAGTAGATACTCGTGAACCCACCTCTTTCTAAAATCCTCGATAATCTTAGAGATGTACTGGTACCGCCGGGATACAGCCGCTTCAGTATACAAAGAAGGATCCTCTAGCTCCACAAGTGACTGAAAATCGGATGGAAATCCAGTCAATGGTCGACCGTAGAGTAAGTGCGCTGGCGTCAGTCGTAGTGGTTCTTGTAGGTCGGTGTAAACATAAGTAAGTGGACGGCCATTAACAACTGCTTCTATCTCAGTGAGGACTGTCATCAACTCACTTTTCGTCAATAAAGCACGTCCTACTACGGCTCTAAGTCCTGATTTTACTATACCTACACACCGTTCCCACATTCCACCAAACCAAGGTGCCTTCACTGGGACGAACCTCCATTCGCACTTTCTTTCTCCCATAAAAGCAATGGCCGTTGGATCATCGCTCAAATCCTTGAGGTATCTAGATGCTTGAGTAAACGTGGGAGCATTGTCACTCAGCACAAGTTGAGGGAACGTTCTACGGGCACAAAACCTCCTAAACGCCAGCATGAATTCTTAACAAGACATATTGTCACATAATTCGAGGTGCACCGCTCGAGACGTTGCACAAGTAAACTATAAGATATAGACCATTTCATGTTCTCTCGTCTTTAACGCTCCAGTGTAGTCCAACCCCACTGATTGAAAGGGTTCTACATGCTTCACACGGCATTCTGGTAAAGGCGGAACTGGTCCAGTCACATAAGGTTTACCTTTCAGTCTTTGGCATATCACACAATTGTTCACTATATGTCGAGCTACTTGTCGAATCCTTGGGATCCACCATCGGAGACGCCAATTCGATATAATATGATGGACACCATAGTGTTTAACTTCTTCATGTGTGCGTTTTACCAACAAATATGTAACATGATGTTGTGATGGCATAAGGATGGGATTGTTCGTGTAATCCTTTACACCCGACCACTTCAGGCGTCCCTCACACCTGATAAGGTCACTATCCAGGTGTAACCTCAGTTGACGCACTAAGTTAGGCATTTTCATCTTGTCAGAGCTTCTTAAAGTTTCTAATTCTTGGAAAAAGGTTTCTGCTTGAACCAATTTAATCATTGTTACTTCAGCTGCTTTAAATTCATCAACATTGATGATGTGACCCATATTGCAGTGTGTGCCTTCTACTTTACTTTTGGTGTTGGATATAAATCGCAGCACCCAGGCTACCACCCTGACTAATTTATTGTAGTCACCGACCCTTTCCCACTCAACTATTGGACTTGGTGTGTCTATTGGTTGGGTTGCGACTGTCACTGTTTCCAATGGCAGAAGTCCCCCCCCTATCAGCTTCCCATTCCATCCATTCTTTTTCATGGAGCAGCCACGATGGACCATGCCACCATAATTCGGACTTTACTACCTGGGTTGCTGTAATTCTCCTAGTTATAAGATCACTGGGGTTATCCTTTGTATTAACATAGTGGTAAGCGACATCTGGTAGTAGGGACCGAATTTCATCAACCCTATTTCGCACATACACGGGCAGAGACTTTTTGCCATGAACCCAGTTCAGTGCTATTTGACTATCACACCATACACCATACGTGAACGGCAATTATGCTTAGTTCCTTCTCGTATGCTGTGGGTACATAAGACACCAGACGTCCTAGAAGCAGCATGGCAGTCAATTCCATTTTGGGGATAGTAACCCTTTTTACCGGTGCTACTTTAGCCCAGGCGGTAACCAAATATACCCCAAATGAAGTAACGACATAGATAGCAACCCCGTATGCAGTGGGACTGGCATCACAGAACGCGTGCAAAATAACATCGCCTAATGCTGCCACTTTACGAGGTAACTTTATAGTACACAGGATGTCATACTCTTTTAACAACGATACACCTTGATTGTTTAGATCTTCGGGTAAGTTATCATCCCATCCTATGTTACGTCTCCAAACTTCCTGCATCAGAATCCGAGCTCTTTTTGTAACGGGTAATGCTAAACCCAAGGGATCAAACAATGTTGGGATTTAACTTACCAATCAGTCACACATCACAGTAATGAGGTACGAAGCCGGTAAAAATGGTGGACAAGGTGACAGTTAGGCTAATTCAAGGAACAGGAGGAAGGCACCATAGCACATCCTTATTTAAGGATAGATGGTATTAATTAATCATGTACATGAAGGAAAAAAAGGCTTAGCTGTCAGTCGTAAGTCGGGTGAGAGCGTCGATGAAGATATGAAGAGTTGTTGTTGACTATTGTAGGCACTAAAGCACAGCTAACGAAAGTGTACTGATTCGGATGAAATCTAAGTGAGCTCTGCCGGCTGTCTCCCAACACGTCCACCAGCAGAACGCTGCCGGCTGCAGGAAAAATATCGTACCGATATGATATGATACAATTGTCTAAGGTACTAATATATATATGGTAATCTACATATTATATCCTACAATGACCCCATAAATATTATGATATAACATAATAGGTCTTTAATATAATATACCCTACCTTACGATAATAACGGTATGATATATTTACACCATCTGGTCTACCGTGCCAGACGACATGACATTCCTAACTTAAACACCTAGGAATAACCGTTATAGCCTAACTATCGTGATTTCCACGATACATTCTATCCATTTTTCCTTTCTCAGAAGTCTCCATCTTAGATTTCAATATTCACCACCGCCAATATGGCTCTCCTCTCATACTACTGACCAACCCGGTGAACAACCCTATGTCTTTTCTATCCTAAACGACCTACAGCAGCTCGTTCAGTAACCCACCCGTATCCCAGATCGCTTCGGAGATTGGCCGAACATTCTTGAAGTGTTCTAACCCTTTTTCTTATACTGTCTATCTTGTCTCTCCTTTGGGCTCCTCCGACCATAAACTTATCTCTGTCACCTGTCCTATCTCCCCAGTACAGCCACCCGATCCTCCCAGCCGGCGGCGCTTGTAGCACTCTGGCGTTGCCGACTGGGAGGCTCTACGGCAGTACTTCTTTGATTTCCCATGGAATTATTTTTGCTACTGTGGCCGGTGACCCTCGGAGAGTGCTGAACGTATTACCGAGATAATCCTATCGGGCATGGAGGCATACATTCCATTTTCTTTCTCTCAGAATAATGTATAAAAAAATCTTGGTTAATCACGCTTGTTCTACTGCTGTCCGCAATAAGGAGGAAGTATTCAAACGGTACCGATGCCTTCAAACTCAAGAATCTCATTCTTTCTCTGTTTTTGCCCGGAATCAAGCCAAGTCTGTTCTTCGACTCGCCAAACACTCTTTCATCAATAATAAATGCACTGAAATATCCAACTCTAGCTCTTCCCAAGCTTTCTGGCATCTAGCCAAAAACCTCTCCAACAAATTTTTGTCCTCATCTTTCGATCCCTGCCCTTGTCCACTCTGATGGCACAAACATCACTTCTTCCTCTGACTAAGCTGAACCCTTCACTTTACGGGAGGTGTGGTGGAGTGGTCTTGCCACTGGAATGGTAATCCAATGGACCCGGGTTCGAATCCCGATATGTCAGTGGGAAGATATTATTGGGATGGAATTTGTGCTGTACTTAGTATCAGTGCATTACCACAAAGCCGACCGAAACGCCAAATAAATACCCTCATTGTTCCCTGATTAAATAGCATTGTATGAATATTCCCATATTCAAAATATGCTACAGGGGGGCAATGCCTAATGAGTTCATTGCTCAATAGGTGGCGTTCTGAGAGTGAGGGTCTGAGTCTAGGAAGTGAGACAGTGAAGCCCTGGAGCAAGGCAGCTTCAGAAATGGGGCTGCTTCGAGCCGTGAATGGGCAACTAAGCCCCAAGCATCCTGCGAAGGCAAGATGGCAGGGGCTGGTTGCAGCTAAAAGTGCTTGACATGTCTCATCCCCTAAACTGGAACAAGACCTCACAGGCTTCACCTTTCATTGCATAACAGTTGAATGCACAGACTCTCAGCCTATGCCCGAGAGGGAGCAGTTGGATCATAGAAAAAAAAAATAATAATACTCAAACTTCGCTAGAAACTCAACCATGGATGATTCCCGTGCTATTCCTCCCTCTCCACCTCCCTCTCTCCTACTTATGCCTAATATCCTAATCTCTTTTAAAGATGTCCTTTCTACCCTCTCTGGGCTTAATACTAAGAAGGTGTACGGTCCGGATGGTGTTCCTCCTGTTGTACTCAAAAACTGTGCTTCCGTGCTAACTCCCTACCTAGGCAAATATCTTTTGTGACTGCCTCTCCTCTAACGTCTTCCCTTCTTTGCTGGAAGTTTGCTCTCATTCAACCTGTCCAAAAGAAGTGTTTTGAAACTATTCTTATTTCCAAATTTCTTAAGCATCTCTCTTCTCATAATCTATTTTCAGATCGCCAGATGGCTTCCTTAAGGGTCTCCCTACTGGTGATATCCTTTCATATCTTACTAACTCATGTTCATCCTCCTTTCGGGACTTCGGTGAGACCTTTTCTATTGCGCTAGACATACCGAAGGCCTTCGATAGAGTTTAGCACAAATCTTTAATTTCTAAAAACCCTCTTTCGGCTTCTATCCCTCCATTTGTGCCTTTGTCTCTAATTTCCTTTTCGGCCGTTCCATAGCTGTGGTTGTGGACGGCCATCATTCACTTTCTCACCCTATCAACTCCGGTGTTCCTCAGGGTTCTGTCCTATCTCCACTTCTCTTCCTAATTTTCATAAATGATCTTCTCAACTGTACCTCCAGTCCTATCCATTCATATGCAGAGGACTCTACCTTACAATACTGAACTAGTTTTCCTGAATGTCCCAGCCAGCAATCCCTCAAAAACAAATGTAATGAAGCCATAGAACACTTATCTTCTGATCTAACTGCCATTTTCAATTGGGGCAAATAATACCTTTTTGTCTTTAATGCTTTGAAAAACAACAGTATCTCCATCTATCTACCCATCGTGAACTCCCAGAGGACTATTCCTTACACTTCATTAATACAAAAATCAATCCTTCGTATTCTCTCAGTATTCTCGGTGTCTCTTTTTCTTCTGGTCTCTCTTGGAAGGAACATGTTAACACTCTTGCTAAGGTGGCCTCCCAAGAGCTGGGTGCGGTCAACCACCTCAAAGGGTTCTTTACCCATGCACAGCTTCTTGCTCTATACAGGGGCACAATGCGTCCTTGGATGGAGTATTGTTCGCATGTGTGGGGAGGATCCTCTCACACAGCAATTCTAGACAAAGTAGAAAGGAAAGCCTTTTGTATCGTTAACTCACATTCACTCACTGACACTCTGCAATCTATCTCTTTTCGCCTCAATGTTGCATCTCTTTTGCTATTCTATTGCTACTACAATAACCAGTGTTCCTCAGAGCTCTCTCAGTGGATACCACCTCCTCTACGTAGGGTAAGTAGTACCCATCTTGCAACACAATCCCACCCCTACTCTGTGCAACTCTCGAACTCAAGAGTGAAACAATCTTTCTTCTATTCAACAGCTGAGTTCTGGAACTCTCTCCCTGAATCTATCTTTCCCTCATCCTATGACTTAAATTGCTTCAAACTCTGTGTGTACAGATATTTTGGCTCGAACATTCCTTGATTTTGGCCCTGTCATGCTTTCAACTCTGTGAGAGGCACTCGTCACAGGCAGTTTTGCCTTTTGTCTCCCTTATCAACATAGAAAACAAAAATACAAAATTGTCCTTACAGAAGGCCAGTATTTGCTAGGTTGCAGGCTCGATATCGCTCGCCAGAAAAAATCAACACCTGCATGTGGTCATATGTCATATAATCGCCAAACTATTAAGGCGCCACGTCCTATAATCTCCTAATTAATGGCGTAAAATAGAACGGATAAAAGAAGACCGCCCTTCACCCTTTCACGATCCGCCGATTACGCATTTCTTTTCTGTTTTCTGGCTATTATTAGACAATTTTATTTAGATTAGGAAGGGTATATGGAAGTCAGACGGTTAATTGAGACAGTCTTTACCCGTATAATTCCCACAGATCCTTCTTAACCTGTATAAAAGAGTCTGATGATATCCTGAATAAACTGCTAAAATACATCATTATCTTCAATGGCTCAAACAAAATAATGGTGTGAAGTTTACATAGATGAGGATGAATGACTGCATTCACAGAAAGAACAGCATATGAAACAGTCGAGCGTAAACAAATAAGGGGCCCATTGTTAAAGTGATTGTTGTGGTGTTGCATTTTGCAGAGTTCGAGGTAAGGGTCAAAATAAAGAGACCTGCTAAATGTATCACTCCCTTTGTGAATATGTATTGTGAACTAGGCTACAATACATTCCCCATTGTATTAATAACGTTTTCAGGAATTAGAGACAGACGATCATTTGTCTGTATACTGGTGAAAATTAGACGATTTTATGCAGTTCAGTATGGTCCTTCTATCCCTTTCCCTGCCTCCTCCTCCTCCTCCTTGCTGCAGTTGACGAAGCATCGAAACTGGCCCCTGCTAATACAATGTACGTCATCCACGTCGGATCAAATGATGTACAGCAAACCCTGTCTGAAGATTTGCTTCTCAAGTACCAGCAGCTGATCAAGTCGTTTAAGGAGAAGTCGTCAAGGATCATTGTCTCAGGAATCGTCTCCCGTCTCAGTGCAGAGAGTTGATTTTACAACATAGCCACCAGCACAAATCGTCGTCTAGCAAACCTCTGCGGGAAGGAGAACGTGGGATTCGTCGACACCTGGGATAATTTTTACTACGATGATTATTTGTTTTGGGACGATGAAGTTCATCTGAACCAGGTGGGAGCAGCACGTTTTGGACGTCTTCTCAATAATGTGGTGAAGGATTTTCGGAGAAGAAATTGACTCAACATAGGACAACCAGGAAGGAGGATCGAAGACAGCGAGGACGGCCACCTGCGAAAGACTTAAATGCTAATTCGTCAAGAACCACGAATTTGGATAAAGCTCCATCAACAAGACCCAAATCCCAAACCGCCATGGACGGGGACCGAGGACAGCGAGGACCGAGGACAGCCATGAATGTAAATGTAGATCCGACCAGAACCAAAAATTTGAATAAAGAGCGTTCCGTGAATTCTAAAACCACAACTTTAAAGGTTTTCCATGCAAACGCTTATAGAGTACGCAATAAATTTTCAGATTTAGAGGAACTAGTGTTTACAGAAAATGATTATGTTATTGGCATAACCGAATCTTGGTGCAATACAGAAGACAGAGACTTTTTAGCAGAGTAATCACTTCCCGGTTATGTAATGTAGAGAAAAGCCGAATAAATAAAAATGGATGTGGCATTTTACTTTTTATCAAAGAAAGTCTTAACCCGATCCTTCCGTCAAAACCTAAAATTGTGAACATCAACACATCCTTTGTGCTAATAAAGAATAATAAAGGTACAAAAATAATACTTGCATAAATATACAGACCTCCAGCTCAATCAGTGCAAACTGACAGAGAAATTTATGGGCAAACTGCAGACATAAGGAATTCGCAAGATACCGTAATATTTGGCGACTTCAATTTACCTGTGACCAAGTAGGGAGATAGTATTACTTCTCACTCTGAACAAGACTTGTATGCAAACTTGCAAGAGAGTTCGCTATATCAATTTGTTAGATCTCTTACCCGTGGAAATAACGTCCTTGACCTTCTATTTTCAACAAAAGAAGAATTCATAGAGAATTTGAATGTCGGTGATGAATTAAGTAACAGTGACCATCGTACGATAACTTTCAGTTTAACCCCTACTGATACAGTAGCAAAAGTCCCCCCCCCCCCCAATCCCAAGCAATGTGGCCAAAATGGCAAGATAGAACAACCTCTCACCTCAAAAGATGAAGGAATACTGAATCTCCGAGCCTGCAGGGGGTTGCATATAAGCTGAGAAGTGTTGCCAACTCAAATAAAAGTAAAACAAACCCAAAAGAATTCTATATTTATATCAGAAAGAATAGAGTAGTTACTTCAGTTGTTGGACCTTTAGTCGATGAAAATAGAGATAAGAATACACCAAAGACGAAGTACAAATGAGTAATGTCCTCAATACCATCTTTGCATCAGTTTTTACAACAGAAGAGCTCAGTGATATTCCCACAGCATCGCCAGTTCAGATTGATAATTCTGACGTTCTAAGCAATATCACCATTACAGAGAGAGAAGTATTGAAATGTTAAGATAAACTCAAGGTATTTAAATCACCTGGACCTGATACAATCTCACCTAGAGCTCTAAAGGAAGCTACGGATGAGCTCTCCAAACCGTTGACATTGCTATTCAATAAATCCTTGCAGTCTGGAACTAGGCCTGATCAGTGGAAGCTAGCCAACGTAACACCGATATTAAAAGAAGGTAGCAAATCCCTACCCAGTAACTATCGCTCAATTAGCTTAACCTCAGTTGTATGTAAAATGTAGAAACACTCATAAGAGACAGACTTAGAGGA
The DNA here is from genome assembly GCA_037953745.1 of Lithodes maja. Classification (NCBI taxonomy): domain Eukaryota; kingdom Metazoa; phylum Arthropoda; class Malacostraca; order Decapoda; family Lithodidae; genus Lithodes; species Lithodes maja. The sequence continues at coordinate 58,651 of JBAKBP010012837.1, forward strand.
AAATAACTTAAAGATACTCAACACGGCTTTCGTAATAAACGTTCCTGCTTAACAAACCTCTTAGACTTCTTTCACGATATCCTCAACCTATATGATGAGAGTAAGGCTGTAGATGTTATATACCTTGATTTTCAGAAGGCCTTTGACAAAGTTCCCCACAAATGTTTACTGCTAAAACTAAAAGTGCATGGAATACAAGACGGTATGTTGAAATGGATAGAAAATTGGCTCAGCGACAGAAAGCAAATAGTAGTAAAAAACGGTAAGGAATCTAAATGGACCAATGTAAGTAGCGGGGTACCCCAGGGATCGGTACTAGGACCAATTATCTTTCTAATTTACATCATCGACATAGATGAGGGTCTCACCTGTATAATCTCAAAGTTTGCTGACGATACAAAAATTTCAATTAGCGTACTCTCAAAAGAACAAGTTGACGATATGCAACACAATCTAGGTAATTTGAGCATAAATCCAAAGAAGTTTTCCTAACTCTTTACAATTAGTCCACCCTCTTCTGGAATACTGCTTTCAATCTTGGTGTTCTTATTATTAAAAAGATATAGACAAGCTAGAACAAGTTCAACTTAGAGTTACCAAAATGATACCTAGCCTAAAGAACAAACCATACGAGGAGCGTCTTAGAGAATTAAATATATTTCCTTTAACCCAGCGCAGATTAAGAGGCGACTTAATTCAAGTGTTCAAAATCATCAAAGGCATTGACAATATGAACTGTAGTAAGTACTTCACTATCGACCAATTTAATTACACGCGGGGAAATTATTGCAAAATTATTGGTAAATCTTTTAACTCACACGAATCTAAGAATTTCTTTTTCAATCGAGTTGTCAACTTGTTGAATGGGATTCCCCAAGACATTATAGACTGCAACACCGTTGATTCTTTTAAACTTCGCCTAGACAAATATCTAGCATCAAACCCGCAACTGACTGCGTTTGTAAATGAATAACTTTATTTTATTCCCCCCTCAGATTCATCAAGGATTATTGCCTATATTATAATTATTACTAAGACGTTACTCTCTTTTTCTCAAATATACGAAAGATCACTTATAACTGTGCTATTTTCCTAACCCCTCTGTTCCCTACTAACTTCCTAATCCTGCCACGGACATTATCTCCAGGTCAGTAGTTCCCTTTCCAATTGTCCCCTACCCACTCTAAAGCCTGGTTCACACATAGACGAGTCGGTGCCCAAGTCCAACACGAGTGACACTCGTCGATTATCGGCGTTGCTGGAGGCCGATTACTACACGAGTAGTAAACGATCCCAAGTCAACACGAGTGTAACACGAGTCTATATGAGTCAACACGAGTGTAACACGAGTCTATACGAGTCAACATGTGTTCATACAAGAGTCCGTACGATTAACGGAGAGTCAACACGAGTGTAACACGAACCCAACACGAGTGGCATAAATTTGAAAAATAACAGTCAAATTCCAGGGTACGAAAACAAAGAGTCAGTACGAGTCAACACGAGTCACGACGAGTGTAACACGGATCAACACGAGTGTAACACGGGTCAACACGAGTGTAACAAGGATCAACACGAGTGTAACACGGATCAACACAAGTGTAACAAGGATCGACAAGAGTGTAACATGGATCAACACGAGTGTAGCACGGATCAACACGAGTATAACACGGATCAACACAAGTGTAACAAGGATCAACACGAGTGTAACACGGATCAACACAAATGTAACACGGATCAACACGAGTGTAACACAAATCAACACGAGTGTAACACGGATCAACACGAGTGTAACACGGGTCAACATGAGTGTAACAAGGATCAACACAAGTGTAACACGGATCAACACAAGTGTAACAAGGATCGACAGGAGTGTAACACGGATCAACACGAGTGTAACACGGATCAACATGAGTGTAACATGGATCAACACGAGTGTAACATGGGTCAACACGAGTGTAACAAGGATCAACGCGAGTGTAACACGGGTCAACACGAGTGTAACGAGGATCAACACGAGTGTAACACGGATCAACACAAGTGTAACAAGGATCAACAAGAGTGTAACACGGATCAAAACGAGTGTAACACGGATCAACACGAGTGTAACACGGGTCAACACGAGTGTAACAAGGATCAACACGAGTGTAACACGGATCAACACGAGTGTAACACGGGTCAACACGAGTGTAACACGGATCAACACGAGTGTAACACAAATCAACACGAGTGTAACACGGGTCAACACGAGTGTCAATATTAACAATCTTCGTACATGATTATTTATTTTCTATATATATTTCAGCATGATATTCATTAGTATGACTTTATTTATTTTTCTCATATATTTGGGTAATGTTTTTCTAAGTCCTTTCAATATCATTATTATATTCTCTCTCTCTCTATATATATACATTTATATTTGTCTCATATAGTTTTTTGTAGGTTTTTCTATGTGGTTTCAGAATCATTAATATATTTTATTTATGTTTATATTTATATTTGTCTCATATGTTTCGTATGTTTTTCTAGGTACATATCTTTATTATATTTTCTTTGTATACATTTCAATCTGTATATCCATAACACTATTATAATAATGTTCAGCATATTTCCCTTATATGTTCTTCCATGAACTATGTCCCTCAAATTGCTTAATCATCATAATTATTTTATCTATTCTTCCAAAAAGTATTTGATTCATATTACTTATTTGTTTCTCTGTTAACAAGTCTTTTATAACTTGATAAAAATATACTTTGAAAAGTATTTGATTCATATTACTTATTTGTTTCTCTGTTAACAAGTCTTTTATAACTTGATAACAATATACTTTGAAAAGTATTTGATTCATATTACTTATTTGTTTCTCTGTTAACAAGTCTTTTATAACTTGATAAAAATATACTTTGAAAAGTATTTGATTCATATTACTTATTTGTTTCTCTGTTAACAAGTCTTTTATAACTTGATAAAAATATACTTTGAAAAGTATTTGATTCATATTACTTATTTGTTTCTCTGTTAACAAGTCTTTTATAACTTGATAACAATATACTTTGAAAAGTATTTGATTCATATTACTTATTTGTTTCTCTGTTAACAAGTCTTTTATAATTTGATAAAAATATACTTTGAAAAGTATTTGATTCATATTACTTATTTGTTTCTCTGTTAACAAGTCTTTTATAATTTGATAAAAATATACTTTGAAAAGTATTTGATTCATATTACTTATTTGTTTCTCTGTTAACAAGTCTTTTATAATTTGATAAAAATATACTTTGAAAAGTAGACAGAATGAAAATAAACACCATGTGAGGAAGAGCACTGTATTGACAACGTTTCGCATATAGCTTCATCAGACCAATGCAATACACCATAAGATTTTTTCGGTCAACAATTTATTTTCGGACGGAGAAGAGGGAGGGGGAGGAGGAAAGAAAGAGGGCGGGAAAATTCATGCAGAGGTCAAGTGATTGGTGGAGTCAAGATTAATGGGCGGAGCTCTCCGTCTACTCTGTGTGTGTGTGTGTGTGTGTGTGTGTGTGTGTGTGTGTGTGTATTTTGGGGGACAAGCAGCCTAGACGGGTCACTAGGACTATTGTTGCTTGATTTCCATTGTACTCATTTGTACTCGTACCCTCCTCTCTCTCCCCCCCCCCCTCCCCCCTCTTTCGACCCCTTCTTTCCATTACCGCCTCCACCCACTACCCCCACCCTCCTTCCCCCTCCTCTTTCCCAACCCCACTACCCCATCAAAGTTGCCGCCTACCAACCATTTTTCCCGTTTTCCTGAGGGACTTTTATTCTTGGGGGAGCGACATACGAGAAAGATGAAGAGTGATGGAGATTTTGTGGGGGGAGGAGGAGATGGAGGCAGGGGTGGGGGAGGAGGGGAGTGGATGAAGAGGAAGGGGGTGGATGAATAGGTGGTGGAAGGATGGGAAGGAGGAAGAGAGGGGAGGATGGTGGAGGAGGAATAGGGGGAAGGGAAGGTGGAGAGAAGTGGGGTAAATGATGGAGGAGAAGGAGTATTAGGGAGGAGAGTATAGGAGGAAGGGGGAGAAGGAGGAGGAGGAAGCAAGTAGATGAGAGTGATTTGCTTACTGGTATGTACGGTCGTTTCGTCCTCAAGTCAGTTTGCTCGCTTATACTTCAGCCATACATAAATCATCTGTAGCTGCTGATTAAAAGGCAAAAAGGGCTTCGAAATATGTGCCAGAAAGAAAAAATGCCAACTGAAAATAGTTGAGGAAATCGAAAACAAAATTAACAGAATGTCTCCCGTTTGATTATTTTTTTTCCGGCATAGACACTACATCAGAATCAGAGCGTGTGGTTAATTTATAATGGGGAAAGGGTCAGAGGTGGAATATGACTTATGTAATATAGGGTCTCATCAGAAATACATATTCAGCTTGTTCGCCCAACCCGTAACATTATCAAAATTCCTTTCTTGAGCTTAAACTCTTCAATATTCTGACTTAATTGTTCTTTTTATTACGATTATTACTAGACGATTATTTCAAATTTTGAAAGGAAGTGTGTATGTTAAAGGTTAGTATGTGCTCCTGTGCTTACCACAAGCCTTCTATAAACGAAACAATTTAATACCTACTATATTATATTTAGAGAAGTGTTGTTTTATTTTGAAAGAAAGAATAAATTTGCCTACTGTAGGGTTAGCCTGAGTACAAAATAATCCCCTTAATGATGTAAACATAATCTACTCTCAGATCACCAGTATAGCTTCCTTTAGGGTCGATCTACTGGTGATCTTCTTTTATATCTTACTAAATCTTGGTTGTCCTCCTTTCGGGACTTCGGTGAGACCTTTTCTATTGCGCTATACATATCGAAGGCCTTCGATAGCGAGTCTGGCACAAATCTTTAATATCTAAAGTACCCTCCTTCGGTTTCCATCCCTCCATCTGTGCCTTTGTCTCTTATATCCTCTCCGGCCGTTCCATAGCTGCGGTTGTGGACGGCCATCGTTCACTTCCTCATCCTATCAACTCCGGTGTTCCTCAGGGCTCTGTCCTATCTCCCATTATCTTTCTAATTTTCATAAATGATCTTTTCAACTGTACCTCCAGTCCCATCCATTCATACAAGACAACTCTACCTTACACTACTCAATTAGTTTTCCAGAACGCCCCAGCCAGCAATCCTTCAAAATCAAACATAGTGAATCCATACAACAATTATCTTCTGATCTAACTACTACTTCCAATTGGGGCAGAGAAAACCTTGTTGCCTTTAATGTTTCCAAAACCCAATTTTTCCATATATTTACCCGTCCGAAACTCCCAGAGGACTATCCCTTATACTTCAACAATACAAAAATCAATCCTTCATCTTCTCTCAATAATCTTGGTGTCTCTTTTTCTTCTGCTCTCACTTGGAAGGACCATATTACCAGTCTTGCTAAGACAGCCTCCCTTCTGGGAGGCTGCCTGCACAGCTTCTTGCTCTGTACAGGGGCACAGTGCGTCCTTGTATTGAGCATTGTTTACATTTGACGGGTGGATCCTCTCACACCTCACTCTTAGACAAAGTAGAAAGGGAGGCCTTTTGTCTCATTAACTCCCATCAACTCACCAATTCTTTGGAATCTCTCTCTCTTCGCCACAATGTTGCATCTCTCTCGCTATTCTATCGCTACTATAATAATCAGTGTTCCTCAGAGCTCTATCGCTACTATAATAATCAGTGTTCCTCAGAGCTCTCCCACTGTATACCAACTCCTCTACGTAGGGTAATTGGTACCCGCCTTGCAACACAATCCCACACCTACTCTGTGCAACTCTCCAAACCAAGAGTGAAACGTTACTCTTATGCCCCCTTCACACATACAGGACTCGGGCGCCGAATGCAGCCGAATGCAGCCGAGTAGCTACTCTGCTGCATGCGGCACCCAGTCGGCACCTAGTCCTAACCATGCGGCTGTAGTCGTCTGTAGTCTGGTGAAGTCCTGGCAATGCGTGTCAAGTCGCGGCCCATGAAGAAAATGTTTGTCAGTTTTGAAATTTGGGCCAGACTTGAAATTTGTCTGGTGGATGCGGGGAGTAGTCTGCTCTAGTCGGCGCTAGTCGTACCAAGCGGCTGTAGTCCTTGTGTATAGCGTATCGAATTGTGTTTCATGTGTAGCATAAAGACTACTGCCGCATACACCAGAGTACAGCCGCCAGACACGAGTACAGCCGCAAAAGTCTGCTGAAGTCTGCTGAAGTTGTGTGCATAAATTTGCATATATTTGCATAAAATTATTAAAAATTATGCAAAAATATGAGTCATACGAGTACAACAGACAATAGCGGAATTCAGCCGCATGCAGCCGCATACAGCAGACTCCAACCACATTGACAGGAGTGCAGACGTATGACAACACCCGGAACCCAATATGGCAGAAGAGTCGAGCCAACTTGAGCAGACAACAGAAACATCCAACCGACAACACCCAACTCGAACCGCAAACAGCCGCATCAAGCTGACCAAAAAAAATAAAAAAAAATTCCCAACCACAGAAGGGTGACACGGCCCCTATATATAGGCCCCACGCAGCGCACTTGACCCAGTATTCGACGAGATCACCCACGACGTACACCTCTACCCGCACCTCAACCGCCTGTACACCATGCCAGGACCCAATAGAACAACAAAGGCCCTTCTCCCTTCTCCTCCTCCACTCTCCTCCCTTCTCCTCCTCCTCCCTTCTTCTCATCCACCTCTTCCCTCCCTCACTACCTCCCTACTACCCCCTGTTCTTCTCTTCCTACTCTCTTCCCTCTCATTTAACCAGCTGAGTGCCAGCCAATTTTGACGGTGTGCTTCTGCCAGTGCCAGATTTTTTTTTTTTTTTTTTGGGGGGGGGCTAAATCTATCAAGTTGGGAGAGAAAGGAAGGATAATGGTTAAAAAAACACTCCCCTCGCCAGAAAACAGGTCCCCGATGGTCCCGAAAGTAGCTGAAAAGACACTATAGACTACAGAGACTTTTATGGTATCGGAATGTATGGGTGGGAG
>JBAKBP010012838.1:0-65675 GCA_037953745.1 Lithodes maja
GTAGACACCCTACCAGAATATGTATCTGTGGGTGTGAAGAAGGTGGAACACGCATTACGTAGCAAAGGGGTTAACTTGTCAGATCCCATGGGAAATCAGAGTGAGGTGCATGTTCTACTTGGTGTAGATCATTATTATGAAGTAGTATACCCTGGATTTAAAAAGATGTGTGGTGTAGTTTTAATCCCCACTAAATTTGGATACTGCATGAACGGAAAGGTGCATACTACACAGTCAAAGGTCCTGGTCGACACGGTCTCGATATATAGAGTCAATGTAACCGCGGCAGAGGAGTTGGGAAGGGAGGATTCCCAACCTAGTGACCCTAAGATGGCTGCCGAGTTCGACCTGGAACGACTGTGGAGATGGGATCACATAGGCATTAATCCTATGGAGACTGATTATGACTCGGAAGTTGCGCTACAAAGGTTTGACGAGTCTGTGTGCTACTGTGCCTCAGACAAGCAATATAAAGTTAGTTTACCCTGGAAGAACAGTGAGATAAGCCTGCCTACCAACTATGGTTTGGCATTAGGTCGCTTGCGCGCATTGCAGCGGAAATTGTCTAACGAACCGAGCACGCGCCAGGCGTATGACGATGTATTTCGGAGTTATGAGGATAGGGGCTTTATAGAGAGAGTCGATGTCAGGGAACCGTGTAAGAAGGGTAGGGTTCACTATCTGGCCCATCATGGGGTAAAGAAAGACAGCGTCACCACACCAATACGGGTGGTGTATGACTGTTCTGCCCACCAAGGACAACAACCCAGTCTAAATGACTGCCTGTTGACAGGTCCGTCCATGGTGTCGGACCTGTCCCAACATCTATTGCGGTTTAGGCTGGGGAAGTATGCCTATACCAGTGACATCGAGAAGGCATTCTTGATGGTCAAGCTAAAGGAGGAAGATAGAGATGTTACCCGCTTTCTTTGGTTCGGCGACATTAGCGACTCTGAAAGTCCCATCATAATATACCGTTTTCGGGTTGTACTCTTTGGGGCCACTTGCTCGCAGTTTTTGTTAAATGCCACAATCAGAAAACATCTAGCTGACACTCATGAGGACACAAGTAAACTATCTCGCGGATTATACATTGACAATCTGCAGGGTACTAGCGATAGTCAAAATGATTTGTTATGTGCATACTGGCAAGCACGCAGATTGTTTGCGGATGCACATCTATTTCTCCGCGAGTGGGTTACTAATAGTGAAGATCTTCAGAGTTTAATACAGGTGGATGGTACGGCATCTCTTAACCAGGAAAAGTCCAGAAATTTGGGGATGATCTGGCAACCTAAACATGACATACTAACTTTTCAAACAAGGTCTTTTGCTCAGCAGACAGGAGCGCACACCAAAAGAAGTCTGTTGAGCAAAGTTGCGCAATTTTTTGATCCTTTGGGTCTAGCATTACCTGTTACCATAAGAGCTAGGATTCTAATGCAGGAAGTTTGGAGACGTAAAATAGGATGGGATGACAGTTTGCCTGAGGACCTGAATGACCAAGGGACATTGCTGTTGAATGAATATGCCATCCTATGTACTAAACCTATACCTCGTAAAGTGGCGGCGTTCGGTGACGTTACGTTACACACGTTTTGCGATGCTAGCGCCACGGCATACGGGGTAGCCATATATGTTGTTACTTCATTTGGGGCACATTTAGTTACAGCCCGGGCCAAGGTAGCCCCGGTTAAAAAGGTAACTATCCCTAAAATGGAATTGACTGCCATGCTGCTATTAGCACGTCTGGTGCAACATGTACACGCAGCATACTAGAGCGAATTAAATATTGAAATAGTTCATGTATGGTGCGATAGTCAGGTCGCACTCAACTGGATACATAGCAAGAAGTCTCTGCCAGTTTATGTGCGGAATAGGGTAGATGAGATTAGAGCCCTTTTGCCAGACGTTGCTTATCATTATGTAAATACAAAAGAAAACCCTAGTGATCTCATAACTAGGGGTATAACGGCTAGCCAGTTAATGAAGTCCGAATTGTGGTGGCATGGTCCAAAGTGGCTGCTCCATGAAAGTGAATGGACGATATGGCATGCTGTTGGTGAGGGACTTCTGCCACTGGAAACAGTGGCAGTTACAGCCCAACCAAATGAGCCACCGGGTCCTATCATGAAGTGGGCAAGATTCGGCGACTATAATAAACTAGTCAGAGTTGTAGCTTGGGTGTTGCGATATGTATCCAATCTTAAGCTTAAAGTAACGGGCCAACTCTGCAACAGGGGTCACAACATTGATGCTCGTGAATTTAAAGCAGCTGAAGTAACTTTGATCAAATGGGTTCAAGTAGAAACCTTTTCCAATGAATTAGAATCCTTGAAAAGCTCGAATAAGACATTAATGCCTAATATAGTGCGTCAACTACGGTTGCACCTAGACAATGGCCTCATCAGGTGTGAGGGTCGCCTGAAGTGGTCGGGTGTACCAGACGGCACAAACCGACCTATACTTATGCCAACAAGACATCACGTTACTGATCTATTGATCATACGTGCACATAGGGAAGTAAAACACTACGGAGTATGTCATATTATATCAAATTTACGTCTCACATGGTGGATACCCAGGGTTCGACAAGTAGCTCGACGCGTAGTACGAAAGTGTGTAATATGCCAGAGACTAAAGGGTAAACCATATGCAACTGGACCAGCTCCACCTCTACCTGAATGCCGTGTAAAGCACGTAGACCCTTTCCAAGCGGTAGGATTAGATTACACAGGGGCATTGAAGACGAGGGAGCATGAGAAGGTTTATATATTATTGTTTACCTGTGCGACGTCTCGAGCGGTACACCTAGAACTATGTGATAATATGTCTAGCGAAGAATTTATGCTGGCGTTCAGACGGTTTTGTGCCCGTCGTTCATTCCCTCAACTCATTCTTAGCGACAATGCTCCCACTTATGTCCAAGCATCAAAATATCTAAAGGATATGAGTAGTGATCCTACTGTTATCACTTTTTTGGGAGAGAAGAAGTGCGAATGGAGGTTCATTCCAGTTAAGGCACCTTGGTTTGGTGGAATGTGGGAACGATGTGTCGGCATAGTTAAGTCAGGACTAAGAGCGGTTGTAGGACGTGCTCTATTAAAGAAAAGTGAGTTGACGACAGTCCTCACAGAGATAGAGGCAGTCGTGAATGATCGCCCGCTTACATTTGTGTACACCGACCTGCAAGAACCACTACCATTAACGCCAGCTCACTTGCTATATGGAAAACCATTGACTGCGTTTCCATCTGATTTTCAGTCCATAGTAGAGTTAGAGGATCCCTCGTTGTACTCTGAGGTAGCGGTGTCTAAGAGATACCAGTATATATCCAGGATAATCGAGGATTTTAGGAAACGGTGGATTAGTGAATATCTGCTAGCATTGAGGGAAAGGAGTGTTACTCCCTCTGGTAGACCAACGGCACCTACAGTTGGTGAAGTTGTTTTAATTAAAGAAGATAGTCCTCGTTTATACTGGAAATTAGGCCGCGTATTGGAGGTATACAAGGGGGCAGACTCTGTAGAGCGGGTGGCGCTATTGAAGACAGCCACTGGAACTACTGTTCGTCCTATCGCACGTTTGTACGCTTTGGAGCTCGATTCCGCATTGCAATCTGAGGCTCCACCTGTTATTGCTGGGTCCGAGGATTCTCAAAGGAACGACTCACCTCTTACTGATGGTGATCATTCTCGGACCGGGACGCGTCCCAGACGCGCTGCTGCTGGCGCCGTCGACTTGTGGCGTCAGAAGATAGCCTCTGGGCAACTTTAGGTTTAAGGTGGGGTTCAGGTCTTTTTTGTGGGGGGAGTGTATCGTATAAATACGATAGAATATGACTCTTTTGTGATCTCTTATGTCTCTGTGACGTCACGATCTCTCCTACAGCACGACGTAGGACGAGTAGATCGTATATTATAAGATTGTAAATAAGTTAAGTTATAAAAGGCCTAATATGCTATTAAGCAATATTGCCATGGTCTTATGTAGTATATATGAATTTATCGTATATATTAATATAATTTATCGTATAGAGCAACCTAAATGCGGTACGATAATTTGGGCTCCTGGCGGTTTGCCAAGGCAGCAAGGTGTGCTTTGAGGTACGCCAGAGCCTTCACGAACACCAACCAGTTAACATCTAATTTTCCGCCCTCAGTTGATCGTGCTTTTGTGCCTGTAATCACAATACACACACACTCAGCTACACCACCAAGACGCTCTCATCGACATCATGACTGACTGATAGATAAGCATACATTATATAATCATGTCCATTCCCATGTAATAATTTATTCTTTCTTTAACTTGACTTGTGTCTTGGGACCGAAGTCTCGTTCCCCATTGTCCACCGCCATATTGGGTAAAACGTTCTCCCTTGCCTCATTGCCACGTGGAACTATTGGTGAGTTAATTCCTGGCTAATATTAACCCTTATAACCTTACCCTATATATACATTTGTTATGTGAGACCTTTGGATATAAATTAGCTTGTTTCAGATTGAATTCAATTTAGATATAGAGTAGTTTTCATTTAGATTGATTTTATTTGATTCATTATAGCTTAGTAATATTTAACTTCCATTGATAGTTTACCACAGAGGGATAGAAACCGAAGGAGGGTAGTTTAGAAATTAAAGATTTATGCCAGACTCTATCGAAGGCTTTCGATATGTCTAGTGCAATAGAAAATGTCTCACCGAAGTCCCGAAAGGAGGATGACCAAGAGTTAGTAAGATATGAAAGAAGATCACCAGTAGAGCGACCCTTAAGGAAGCCATACTGGCGATCTGAGAGCAGATTATGAGAAGAGAAATGCTTAAGAAATTTGGAAGCAAGAATAGTTTCAAAAACTTTAGAAAGACAAGAGATAAGAGCAATTGGACGATAGTTGGAGGGTTGAGAGCGGTCACCCTTCTTTGGGACAGGTTGAATGTGAGCAAACTTCCAGCATGAAGGGAAGACGTTAGAGGATAGACTGAGACGAAAGAGTTTGCCGAGGCAGGGAGTCAGCACGGAAGCACAGTTTTTGAGAACAACAGGAGGAACACCGTCCGGACCGTACGCCTTATTAGTGTTAAGCCCAGAGAGGGTAGAAAGTACATCTTTAGAAGAGATTAGGATATTAGGCATAAGTAAGAGAAAGGAGGGCGGAGAGTGAGGAATAGCACCGGAATCATCCAAGGTGGAGTTTCTAGCAAAAGTTTGAGCGAAGAGTTTAGCTTTGTCAGAGGAAGAAGTGATGGTTGTGCCATCAGAGTGGGAAAGGGGAGGGAAAGACGAGGAAGAGAAATTGTTGGAGAGGTTTTTGGCTAGATGCCAGAAAGCTTGGGAAGAGCTAGAGTTGGATAGTTCAGTGCATTTATTATTGATGAAAGAGTGTTTGGCAAGTCGAAGAACAGATTTGGCTTGATTCCGGGCAGAAACATATGAAGAATGAGAGTCTTGAGTTTTAAGGCGTCGGTACCGTTTGAATGCTTCCTCCTTATTGCGGACAGCAGTAGAACAGGCGTGAGTAAACCAAGATTTTTTAGCATTAGTCTGAGAGAAAGAGAATGGAGTGTATGCTTCCATGCCCGATAGGATTACCTCGGTAATGCGTTCAGCACTCTCCGAGGGTCCTCGGCCATGGAAGCAGAAATCATTCCATGGGAAATCAAAGAAGTACTGCCGAAGAGCCTCCCAGTCGGCAGCGCCAAAGTGCCACAAGCGCCGCCGGCTAGGAGGATCGGGTGGCTGTACTGGAGAGATAGGACAGGTGACAGAGATAAGTTTATGGTCGGAGGAGCCCAAAGGAGAGAAAAGATTGACAGTATAAGAAGAAGGGTTAGAAGTTAGAAACAGGTCAAGAATGTTGGGCCGATCTCCGATGCGATCCGGGATACGGGTGGGTTGTTGAACTAACTGCTCTAGGTCATTTAGGATAGAAAAGACGTAGGCTTGTTCACCAGGTGGATCAGTAGTGTGAGAGGAGAGCCATTGGCGGTGGTGAACGTTGAAATCTCCTAAGATGGAGATTTCTGAGAAAGGAGAAATGGATAGAATGTGTTCCACTGTAGAGTTTAGATAGTCAAAGAATTTAGGAAAGTTGGTAGAGTTAGGGGAAAGATAGACAGCACAGAAATACTGTAGGTGTTTGGTAGTGTTCACAATTACGGTTACACTTAAAGTCAGGGTGAGGTCCTGTGTAGTGTGCATAACTCTTTTCAGATGCCTATTTATTAAGAAACTGAACAATAGCCTATGCCTAGGCTATCTTTAACCTAACCTAGCCTAATCAAAACATAACCTAATTAGGCTAGTATCCTATAGGCTAGCCCTATTAGTTTATTAGTGGACTAGGCTATTTATGACTGTAAAATGTAAACATGTACGCCTAGGCCTAGGCTATAGGCTATTGTAACATTACCAAACTATTGAGATAGGCCTATATCATAAGTAGGCCTAGGCCTATACAAGTCTCCCCGCTACACAGGATTAGGCTATGCCATTGCCTAGGCTAGGCTATACCAAGTCAATTGTGCGGGCTTAAGTTAATACGGTACTTAACCCTTAATTAGCGGCGCGCAACATAAGTCTAGTTAAATAAAGCTGGACTATGTGGCGGCGCTCGACATATATCGTGTGGCAATTTCAGCACGTAATGTTGCTGAGAGAGAGAGACAAGTGGTGGCAGGAGAGTAGCGAGCGTATGACTGCTCCCGACCACCGCGGCGAACCTACTGACACGAATCCCACCTCCTCCCTCCCTCTCTCACTCGCTATATACGGAATTATATGGGGAAATTGCCTAATTACATGCTTTTTGCACTTGCGTTGCACAGTTATTGCAAGAAAACTAGCCATCATAAAAGGATCGTTATGGTGTCATTCGAAAGCTCTGTTTATGCCCTTTCAGGGATATATACTTGTTTTACGTTCTGGGTCTTATTTAGGCATGAAAATGATCACGTAAACAGCCATATTTTGGCTAAAAACACCCCGCTGGGCGGTACATATAAATAAACCGCATAGGCCGCTCGTAAGGTGTTAATAGGCCTAGGCTTAGGATATTTACCAAGAAATGTAGTTATTTCTTTGATAATTAGCCTAGCCTATCGGGTAAAACGCCGATGAAAGTACCGTCGGTCAATAAAAATACAGATTTTCATTTGGACATTACGCATATAAAAACTTTCTGTATATAACTTTCATTGGTATATTCATAAAGAGCACACTCTAAGGACTAAGCTATTCATAAGTCACTTAAAACACTAAAATCGGCTTACGGTAGCCATGTAATATCATGGTGAACCTTCGTGAAAGTGGCGCAAAACGGCGAATTTATAGGTGGATGGTGGAAAGTTCTGGGTTACCGGAGTAACCGGATGTATGTACCACCTATATAACATTGGTAATTTAATTCATATCTTTCTTATACCCCCTACATATGATTCGGAAAGCCTTCAGATTTGCATATATATGCATATTTTGTACCTAGGTCACATAATAATATATTTAATTCAAATACTTACCAAAGTCGATGTTAGGCCATCAGAATTGTCTCAATATTATCCTATTTTCACCAATTTAAGCAGCTCCTCGTTGTCATACACAACGTTCAGTTATTCACAATTGTAAATCATGTGTGGAAATGCTGATACTAAAGCTACATTCTCCATGTTAGCCTGAAATATGACGAGAAACCGAAAATCCGCCATTTTTCTTCACTGAATGAGTAAGACTGGCCTCTTAGTTCTTAATCCATTACACTAATCTTCAATTATATACGAAAACTACATAGGCTAAAAGCAGGGTGTCCATCCACAAAATGTGAATTGTGTTATCATTATGGTTTATTATTTTGTTATCATTATAGCGCGACGGAGCGGCGAGCGCCGAAGGCGTGAGCTCTACGGGGGTCCGGGGGCATGCCCCCCCCCCGTAAAATTTTGAGAATTTAGGTGTCTAAAACAGCATTTCCTGCAATCTAAAAGCAATCAAGATGGATAATATGGAGACCAAAATTGTGACCATTTAGGCCTACTTTTATTTTTTTTAATTAGGCTTGGCCTAGGCAGCACTAGGCTAAGCCTATTCCAAAACTTAAGAGTAGGCTTAGGCTAGGACCTAGGTTAGCCTAAGCTGACCGTTTTGGTGGGGTCAGTTACGCAGTACTCAAGGTATTAGTGAGATGGGTCTATAATTGGGCCTTGTAATTGGGGTTGGGTGTGACAGGGATCTGCCTTGTATGGGACGATCGGCATTTTGCAGACTCCCATTTTCTTATGTTCTTAGGCCTAGGCTATGTGGCCTAGTCTTTAAAAGAAAAAAATACAGGTAACAGGAATGTTTGGTTAAATAGGCGGTCAATATACAGGAGGCACTACAATATTGGTAAAAAATTAAGCTCAATAGCATGTGATTAAGCGATTTTTCTCCAAATTGTTGATGTAGGTGTCATTCCCGGGAAACTAACCTAATACATATTATATGGATATTTACGTTTTAAGGGTTTGTTTTCACTTCTTCTTTTTCGTCTTCATCTGGAAGACTTCTTTTGCGTGACTGTCAGTCAACAACTGAGACATCTGGTGGCGAATGCAATGAACTATACTGGTGGCGTCGTGGCCAAAGTAATCACCCTATCTAATTCATGCCAAGAGTACGGTACTCTAGTTCACTGACACGTGATGTCTATCGACCAATCAGGTGATGCCATGATTTGGAAAACAGGTGGCCCAGGATATAAGCTGTCAGTTTGACTCTGGCCAGCTTGTGTAGAGGGTGTGAGCCCATCAAAGCTTTTTCCACCGTCTTTTAAAACACTGAGGCTGCTTAAGACCTTTTCACCTTCCAATAAGTGTAAACTGTCCAAAGTGCAATAACCAGTGTTCCAAATACAGCTGACGAGGACAGCTGGTTTTGAAATGCACATACACTTGTTTTACATGGAAAAATTCGAAACAAAAATCCACCAGGTGTTGACCAAGATGAGTGGTGATCGAGCCTCCAGCGGCCAGCCAGGCAGCATAGTACCTCCTCTGTTCATTAACCTGTCCAGCCCCAGCGACGCGTCTGGCGCGTCGGCGATGTATGTAACGCACAGCCCCAGCGACGCGTCTGATGAGTCACCCTAATTGCTCCGACCGTAACCTCAGGTGTAGCCACTCGAGAGGGCTCAGATTTGTATGGGAACTGTGTACGTATCCCACGCAACCGTGCCGATGGTTGAAAACTCTCAAAGTCCACGTGCGTGTGCGTGAGCGCGCAATAACCTGGTTTTTTTGGGTAATTGCCTTCAATTTTTTACTGTTGTAAAATACGTTTTCGGGGGCTCTGTAGGACCATTCTTTAAGCTTTTTGAGCGGTTTTTCGTGGTTTTTCCTTCATTCCTAACCCATTCGCTATTGTTTCTGGAATAAAACAATTTTTTGAAAACCGGCCGGGTTCTGGTGAACAAACAATACAAAACTAGCCGGGGCTCCACGGGTTAAGGTTAGTTGGTTGGTTGGGACAACATAAAGGAGCCGGACCACAGCTAGCTCAGGAATCTTAATGGGTCATCGCAAAGTAACAAAGTAAAAGATGTTTTCGCATAGGATTAAACTGGCATGCAAGGGCTAGTTGGTTATACTGATGTTTTGGACCGACAGTTAGCCCATCGATCTTTTTAGGCCTAATAGTTCCGGTAGAGCATAGGCTATACATCATTGCTATATGATGTCATTAAGAGCTGAAATGTATTATAAGGGAGAACAAAAATAAAATAAAATACATAGGGCTACTGTAAAACAATAAGTTATTCAGCCAGTACCCAACCAGCGGGGGTGTGGGGGCAGCAGCCCCCACCAATAATACTAGGTTAGGTTAGGTAAGGTTGTTAGGTTAGGCTAATGTTAACCCCATTCTTACTAGGTTAGGTTAGGTAAGGTTGTTAGGTTAGGCTAATGTTAACCCCATTCTTACTAGGTTAGGTTAGGTAAGGTTGTTAGGTTAGGCTAATGTTAACCCCATTCTTACTTCGTTAGGTTAGGCTAATGTTAACCTTATGAAAACCCAAACAAAGATTTTATTAGGGTTGCTGTGTAATTTTAACATGAACATTAGTAAAATCCGAGCCAAGTTTCGTCAAAACTTGGCTCGTGTTTTCGAAATGTCGGGTTATATGGGTATGGAAATTTACAAAACCCGAGCCAACATGTTAATAAGGTTACTGTGTTATTTTCATTTTTAAATTAGTTAAATCCGAGCCAAGTTTCGTCAAAACTTGGCTCGGGTTTTCAAAAAATCGGGTTTTATGGGTCTGGAAATTGAACAAACCCGAGCCAAATTTGGCTTACAAATGTGTATTATCGTGTTCTATACGCTTTTTAACCCTCAATTTCCCTGATCTTCATAGCCCTCCCCACTATCGGGGGGCGTGTCTTTAGATTGATGTATAATGGGTAAATGCTTAATTCCCATTCAATTTCATCACTAGATTCGACTAAAACACCAAAATCAAAATACCAAAAAAAATACCTGAAAAACACGTTGTTGCGTCTCATGTATATTAACCAAATAGGCCTAGGCTTGGCATAGGCTAGACTAAAATCCAAAGGTACCGGTAGGTTACGAAACAAAATTTACGGTAAAAATATATTAGGCTATACCTATAGCCTAGGCTAGCCTAGGCCTATTCCCACAAGTAGGCTAGGCATCGTCATATCTGTAATCTAACCTCCAAGGCTAGGCCTAAATAACACTTACTTGGCTAGCCACTAGCCTAGGCTTAATTTCTTCCACTGTCCACCTACACAATCAGGGTGCCAAAACAGAAAATATAATTTTTCTAAGCTTACAAGGATCAACTTGGTGCGGGGAGCACAGCCCCCCGCTACATAACAAGGGGGCCGGGGGGCATAGCCCCCCAGCCGCCGGAGAAATTTTGAGATGTGAAGGTAAATATACGCACAATACATGCTCAAAATGTATTAAAAGGAATGAATAATATTGTAAGTAAAAGGGATGTTATGTATGTTTACTAGTGTTTAATCAGGATACTATGGGAGCTGGCTGCCTGTAGGCTACTTCAGTCTCAAAGAGATTCACTTCAGGTCCACTAATATAGGCATTGAAAACAGGTTTTTAAATTATTCTTAGCAGTCCCTGTTTTAGTTTTGTAACTTTTGTCCAATAAAGATTTCATGTATATTTGTTGTTGCATTCCAAGAACTATTACATACCGGTACTTAATTTATATCCTTTCATATGATACATGAGTTACTAGGCCTATAGAGTACGGTACTGGTTAAAATACATACCGGTACCAAGTTTCAAGAATAAACTTTGATGAGAACATTTGTTTGTCTAATATTTTCCCTGGGCCGAGTAAAAAATACCTGGGTAGGCTATTCCCATCTCGGGTTAAGTCCTAACCTAACCTAACCCTAATATAATATAATATACCAGTATAATAAGTTCTGTCATAACTTGACATTACCTGGGAAAGAGAGGGCAGGGACCCTGGGTGACCCATAGCATGATAGCGCATTTTAAGACTGTTATTTCTCAGTAAATACTGGTTTCTGACATTCAATTAAACATCCTACAAGTTCTAACCAGTCCCCTGAGTAGTTTTTAATAGGTTACTCGAGGATATTTTAACGGGACCATAGGTAAACATTTATCCTGTGTGTATATATATATATATATATATATATAGCACAACGGAGCGGCGAGCGCCAAAGGCGCGTGCTTTAAAGAGGTCAGGGGGCATGCCCCCCAGGACATTTTTTTGAGAATTGAGTTATCTAAAACAGCATATCCTGCAATCTATATATCTTGTATATCTCAAGAGTAGCCTAGGCTAGTTAGCCTAGCTGCCTAGCCTAGCCTTACAAAAAAAAAAAACAAAAAAAAACAGGAATGTTGGTCTAGGCTAAGTTTAATATACACTTCCCAGGTCATTTTAACAGTGTTACAGTTCTATTGCTTCTATATATCATATAATACACCATAGAGTACGTTTTTAATAACTAGAAAAAAAGGTCATCTTATAAATAATTACCTTAATAATTAATGGAGGACCTTCGCCTTTCCCGGGTTAAGAGGTGGGGGCTCTGAGTCTTAGCCTACCAGAACCAGATTCCCAGAAATAATGAGAAATTCTCAGTGACGCACAGTAACACTAAAACACAGATCTGAAACAATGGGGGTCTTCTGGAATCTGGTCACTATGCCCGCACTGATGTAACACTTGTGGTAAACTATCAATGGAAGTTAAATATTACTAAGCTATAATGAATCAAATAAAATCAATCTAAATGAAAACTACTCTATATCTAAATTGAATTCAATCTGAAACAAGCTAATTTATATCCAAAGGTCTCGCATAACAAATGTATATATAGGGTAAGGTTATAAGGGTTAATATTAGCCAGGAATTAACTCACCAATAGTTCCACGTGGCAATGAGGCAAGGGAGAACGTTTTACCCAATATGGTGGTGGACAATGGGGAACGAGACTTCGGTCCCAAGACTCAAGTCAAGTTAAAGAAAGAATAAATGATTACATGGGAATGGACATGAATAATATGCTTATCTATCAGTCAGTCATGATGTCGATGAGAGCGTCGTGATGGTGTAGCTGAGTGTATTGCTGTATGTGTATTGTGATTACAGGCACAAAAGCACGATGAACTGAGGGCAGAAAATTGGATGTTAACTGGTTGGTGTTCGTGAAGGCTCTGGCGTACCTCAAAAGCACACCTTGCTGCCTTGGCAAACCGCCAGGAGCCCAAATTATCGTACCGCATTTAGGTTGCTCTATACGATAAATTATATTAATATATACGATAAATTCATATATACTACATAAGACCATGGCAATATTGCTTAATAGCATATTAGGCCTTTTATAACTTAACTTATTTACAATCTTATAATATACGATCTACTCGTCCTACGTCGTGCTGTAGGAGAGATCGTGACGTCACAGAGACATAAGAGATCACAAAAGAGTCATATTCTATCGTATTTATACGATACACTCCCCCCACAAAAAAGACCTGAACCCCACCTTACACCTAAAGTTGCCCAGAGGCTATCTTCTGACGCCACAAGTCGACGGCGCCAGCAGCAGCGCGTCTGGGACGCGTCCCGGTCCGAGCATGATCACCATCAGTAAGAGGTGAGTCGTTCCTTTGAGAATCCTCGGACCCAGCAATAACAGGTGGAGCCTCAGATTGCAATGCGGAATCGAGCTCCAAAGCGTACAAACGTGCGATAGGACGAACAGTAGTTCCAGTGGCTGTCTTCAATAGCGCCACCCGCTCTACAGAGTCTGCCCCCTTGTATACCTCCAATACGCGGCCTAATTTCCAGTATAAACGAGGACTATCTTCTTTAATTAAAACAACTTCACCAACTGTAGGTGCCGTTGGTCTACCAGAGGGAGTAACACTCCTTTCCCTCAATGCTAGCAGATATTCACTAATCCACCGTTTCCTAAAATCCTCGATTATCCTGGATATATACTGGTATCTCTTAGACACCGCTACCTCAGAGTACAACGAGGGATCCTCTAACTCTACTATGGACTGAAAATCAGATGGAAACGCAGTCAATGGTTTTCCATATAGCAAGTGAGCTGGCGTTAATGGTAGTGGTTCTTGCAGGTCGGTGTACACAAATGTAAGCGGGCGATCATTCACGACTGCCTCTATCTCTGTGAGGACTGTCGTCAACTCACTTTTCTTTAATAGAGCACGTCCTACAACCGCTCTTAGTCCTGACTTTACTATGCCGACACATCGTTCCCACATTCCACCAAACCAAGGTGCCTTAACTGGAATGAACCTCCATTCGCACTTCTTCTCTCCCAAAAAAGTGATAACAGTAGGATCACTACTCATATCCTTTAGATATTTTATATGCTTGGACATAAGTGGGAGCATTGTCGCTAAGAATGAGTTGAGGGAATGAACGACGGGCACAAAACCGTCTGAACGCCAGCATAAATTCTTCGCTAGACATATTATCACATAGTTCTAGGTGTACCGCTCGAGACTTCGCACAGGTAAACAATAATATATAAACCTTCTCATGCTCCCTCGTCTTCAATGCCCCTGTGTAATCTAATCCTACCGCTTGGAAAGGTTCTACGTGCTTTACACGGCATTCAGGTAGAGGTGGAGCTGGTCCAGTTGCATATGGTTTACCCTTTAGTCTCTGGCATATTACACACTTTCTCACTACGCGTCGAGCTACTTGTCGAACTCTGGGTATCCACCATGTGAGACGTAAATTTGATATAATATGACATACCCCGTAGTGTTTTACTTCCCTATGTGCACGTATGATCAATAGATCAGTAACGTGATGTCTTGTTGGCATAAGTATAGGTCGGTTTGTGCTGTCTGGTACACCCGACCACTTCAGGCGACCCTCACACCTGATGAGGCCATTGTCTAGGTGCAACCTTAGTTGACGCACTATATTAGGCATTAATGTCTTATTCGAGCCTTTCAAGGATTCTAATTCATTGGAAAAGGTTTCTATTTGAACCCATTTGATCAAAGTTACTTCAGCTGCTTTAAATTCACGAGCATCAATGTTGTGACCCCTGTTGCAGAGTTGGCCCGTTACTTTAAGCTTAAGATTGGATACATATCGCAACACCCAAGCTACAACCCTGACTAGTTTATTATAGTCACCGAATCTTGCCCACTTCATGATAGAACCCGGTGGCTCATTTGGTTGGGCTGTAACTGCCACTGTTTCCAGTGGCAGAAGTCCCTCACCAACAGCATGCCATATCGTCCATTCACTTTCATGGAGCAGCCACTTTGGACCATGCCACCACAATTCGGACTTCATTAACTGGCTAGTCGTTATACCCCTAGTTATGAGATCACTAGGGTTTTCCTTTGTATTTACATAGTGATAAGCAACGTCTGGCAAAAGGGCTCTAATCTCATCTACCCTATTCCGCACATAAACTGGCAGAGACTTCTTGCTATGTATCCTGTTGAGTGCGACCTGACTATCGCACCATACATGAACGATTTCAATATTTAATTCGCTCTCGTATGCTGCGCGTACATGTTGCACCAGACGTGCTAATAGCAGCATGGCAGTCAATTCCATTTTAGGGATAGTTACCTTTTTAACCGGGGCTACCTTGGCCCGGGCTGTAACTAAATGTGCCCCAAATGAAGTAACAACATATATGGCTACCCCGTATGCCGTGGCGCTAGCATCGCAAAACGTGTGTAATGTAACGTCACCGAACGCCGCCACTTTAAGAGGTATAGGTTTAGTACATAGGATGGCATATTCATTCAACAACAATGTCCCTTGGTCATTCAGGTCCTCAGGCAAACTGTCATCCCATCCTATTTTACGTCTCCAAACTTCCTGCATTAGAATCCTAGCTCTTATGGTAACAGGTAATGCTAGATCCAAAGGATCAAAAAATTGCGCAACTTTGCTCAACAGACTTCTTTTGGTGTGCGCTCCTGTCTGCTGAGCAAAAGACCTTGTTTGAAAAGTTAGTATGTCATGTTTAGGTTGCCAGATCATCCCCAAATTTCTGGACTTTTCCTGGTTAAGAGATGCCGTACCATCCACCTGTATTAAACTCTGAAGATCTTCACTATTAGTAACCCACTCGCGGAGAAATAGATGTGCATCCGCAAACAATCTGCGTGCTTACCAGTATGCACATAACAAATCATTTTGACTATCGCTAGTACCCTGCAAATTGTCAATGTATAATCCGTGAGATAGTTTACTTGTGTCCTCATGAGTGTCAGCTAGATGTTTTCTGATTGTGGCATTTAACAAAAACTGCGAGCAAGTGGCCCCAAAGAGTACAACCCGAAAATGGTATATTATGATGGGACTTTCAGAGTCGCTAATGTCGCCGAACCAAAGAAAGCGGGTAACATCTCTATCTTCCTCCATTAGCTTTACCATCAAGAATGCCTTCTCGATGTCACTGGTATAGGCATACTTCCCCAGCCTAAACCGCAATAGATGTTGGGACAGGTCCGACACCATGGACGGACCTGTCAACAGGCAGTCATTTAGACTGGGTTGTTGTCCTTGGTGGGCAGAACAGTCATACACCACCCGTATTGGTGTGGTGACGCTGTCTTTCTTTACCCCATGATGGGCAAGATAGTGAACCCTACCCTTCTTACACGGTTCCCTGACATCGACTCTCTCTATAAAGCCCCTATCCTCATAACTCCGAAATACATCGTCATACGCCTGGCGCGTGCTCGGTTCGTTAGACAATTTCCGCTGCAATGCGCGCAAGCGACCTAATGCCAAACCATAGTTGGTAGGCAGGCTTATCTCACTGTTCTTCCAGGGTAAACTAACTTTATATTGCTTGTCTGAGGCACAGTAGCACACAGACTCTTCAAACCTTTGTAGCGCAACTTCCGAGTCATAATCAGTCTCCATAGGATTAATGCCTATGTGATCCAATCTCCAGTCGTTCCAGGTCGAACTCGGCAGCCATCTTAGGGTCACTAGGTTGGGAATCCTCCCTTCCCAACTCCTCTGCCGCGGTTACATTGACTCTATATATCGAGACCGTGTCGACCAGGACCTTTGACTGTGTAGTATGCACCTTTCCGCTCATGCAGTATCCAAATTTAGTGGGGATTAAAACTACACCACACATCTTTTTAAATCCAGGGTATACTACTTCATAATAATGATCTACACCAAGTAGAACATGCACCTCACTCTGATTTCCCATGGGATCTGACAAGTTAACCCCTTTGCTACGTAATGCGTGTTCCACCTTCTTCACACCCACAGATACATATTCTGGTAGGGTGTCTACTACGATACAAGTCATAAAGTACCGGTTTTTACGATAGAAATATGAAATCTCCGCTATCTCGTAGTCTTGTTTATCAGTAACCCCTGTGAAGCCCTGTAATCGAAGAGTCTCAGCCCCTACGATTCGGTGCTTCAGTCCCACTAGTACGGACCTCTTTATAAAGGAACGTTGAGACCCTTGATCTAGAAGTACCCGACAAACTTTGTTACTGTCACTACCTTCCATGGGAATCTGTATTGTGGGCAATATAGTGGTGTCTTGCATGCTACCTAGTGTCACAGTTGTAGTACCCTCTGTTTTGACGTCTTTGACTTTATCTGCTGTAGGACACAACTTATCAAAGTGATGTCCTTTGCAGTGGCGACAGGGCCTTAAGTATGTAGCAGTACATTGTCCCTGCTTACCATGTTCCCCACTTAGACAACCTACACATAGCTTCAATCTTTTCGCCTGTGCTAGTTTTGTCTCATTTGTTGGGTATTTTATGCAGAAACTCCATTCATGTTTGTTGTTACATAGCTTACATAGAATCTGAGCAGGTTTCTTATACACACCCTCTTTCTTTACTTTAGTCCCCACTGTCATGCTTATTGTTCCCCTCTTCTTCACATTCTCACTCCCTCCCGACACATACATTCTCCCTTTGTTCAACTGTAGATTATTGATCTCCTTGCTGAACTGAGTTTTGAACTCCCCCAGTTCAAATGATCTTACCTTATCAAGTATTGCCATAGGAAGCTTCTGCCGCAAGATAATGACTATCATTTCCTGCGTGGTAAGCCCTAGGGTGTCTGGCGATAGAGTATGGCACTCCATATTTGCCCTGAAGTTTGTCAACTCATCAACCTTATACTGTGGTTCTGCGAGCCCCAACAAGGCAACGACATGGGCCATCTTCAACTGCTCTCTATCCCCGTATGTGGACTCTAATAAGTGTACCGCTTCAAGATAACTACCACCCACTACTGCAAAACCCTCTATTAAATGTAAGGCCTCTCCTTCCATTTGTCCCTTCAGATAGTGAAACTTGCGGACATTATCCAAAGAGGATTCATGAACCGCAGATCGAAATACGTCCCAGAAAGCTAACCACTCGGTTAACTTGCCCCCAAATGTAGGAAGATTGAGCTTTGGGAAGTGTACAGTCTGTTTTGGGTCAGCCCTTCTATGGGCCTCATTATCGCCTCCCTTCTTACTTGTGACAGCACGCTGTAATAGGCGCTTCGCTCTAAAGACAGATTCGTCATAGAGGGCGCGATTATCACACTCTGTAATTATCTCTTCCTCCTCTATCATGTCAGCCACAATCACCTCACTCAGAGCCGTAATACGACCGTGGGTAGCCTGGACGTTATCTAATCTGGCCTCCAATTCCTCTAGATCAGCAGTAGTGATGAAAGTGTTTAAGTCCACTATTAGCCTATTTAATACTCCCCGAAGTCCCGCCCTTTGATTTTTAGGGGCTTTGATCAGCACCCCACTAGACGGTGTCTCTTTATCGTTTTTATCCATTTTGCATGCGAGCCTATAGGCTATGTATCTAAATGTTAAGTTACAAAAACAACGGCCAAATAATAGTCTAATTAAGAGACGCCAACCGGCGGACTTCTATGTTATGGAGAAAAAATAGTACACTAAATAGCAATACCTACTAATGGATCATATTGAACAAGAAAAAATGTTAGGTCAGGTCATAATAGTCGCAGGAAGTCCGAAACGGAAAAGAAAATTACTGGGGAAAGATGATGGGTGGGATGCAGGACTTAGGCAGGCACAACGATGTGACCCTGCATTCCGGCTCTAACCATCGCTTGGGTAGCCTTGCCAGTTTATCATAGAGTTGTTCCTGCATCCTGTTATATGTCCCCTTGTTCATTGCCTTAAAATCCCTTACTGGTAGCTAATTCCCGGGTCTGGGCACCAATGTGGTAAACTATCAATGGAAGTTAAATATTACTAAGCTATAATGAATCAAATAAAATCAATCTAAATGAAAACTACTCTATATCTAAATTGAATTCAATCTGAAACAAGCTAATTTATATCCAAAGGTCTCGCATAACAAATGTATATATAGGGTAAGGTTATAAGGGTTAATATTAGCCAGGAATTAACTCGCCAATAGTTCCACGTGGCAATGAGGCAAGGGAGAACGTTTTACCCAATATGGTGGTGGACAATGGGGAACGAGACTTCGGTCCCAAGACTCAAGTCAAGTTAAAGAAAGAATAAATGATTACATGGGAATGGACATGAATAATATGCTTATCTATCAGTCAGTCATGATGTCGATGAGAGCGTCGTGATGGTGTTGCTGAGTGTATTGCTGTATGTGTATTGTGATTACAGGCACAAAAGCACGATGAACTGAGGGCGGAAAATTGGATGTTAACTGGTTGGTGTTCGTGAAGGCTCTGGCGTACCTCAAAAGCACACCTTGCTGCCTTGGCAAACCGCCAGGAGCCCAAATTATCGTACCGCATTTAGGTTGCTCTATACGATAAATTATATTAATATATACGATAAATTCATATATACTACATAAGACCATGGCAATATTGCTTAATAGCATATTAGGCCTTTTATAACTTAACTTATTTACAATCTTATAATATACGATCTACTCATCCTACGTCGTGCTGTAGGAGAGATCGTGACGTCACAGAGACATAAGAGATCACAAAAGAGTCATATTCTATCGTATTTATACGATACACTATTTTCAGCATACACACGAATATCACTAGTCAGGCAATAGTCTCGAATATCTAGGTGATTTCGGCCTTATATAGGCCTATGTAAACACTACTAAAGTCTGACAGTTTAAAGCACACACAAATGCTATTACAATTACTGTCTACACGAACTGTTCAGCAATATGGCGGGACTGGGGTCAGAATATTGTTGGAACTGGACTAGAATGACATGATAAATGATACTTATAACTTATCGTTTCACGCAAACATCGCTCGAGTCTCTGATAGCCTTCAGTTTTAAGGCTATAAATCCTTAGTGTATAGATCACATTAACGTTTGTATGCATGAATGATGTCTATAGACCTTACAGATTCCGCGTTTTATATTATTATTGATACAAAACCCTTATTAAAACTTATATGGTGCTATGCGTGATGCGATATTTCTGTACGTGCTTCTCGATATTCCAGGACATGTTTGTTTACATCAGTCAACATTATATAGATGCCATTTATTTGAGGCGAAATTCATTTAATATGTCAATGTTTACCATTTTAAAATAATTATATATTAATAAAAGCTATTTAGAGAAACTTGTAATACATTCTTACATTATTATATGACACATACATTATTTTTACAAGCGTTGATATTTCGGGAAAGAATATTGGCCTTCTTTTTAATCTGCCATTGGCTGCTTATACAAGGCGCCAATTTTAAATAACCATATATAAAAGTGTATAAGATAGTAGGCCTAATTTAATAAAAGACCTATCATTAGGGAAAGCCTATCCAGCCTACTGTTTGACTGGAAAGTTGCCCAAATGAAAATGATTTGGAGATACGAATCAGTACAGCAATTTTAATTATACATTGATAATAGTCAATTAAATTTGGTAAGTAGCCTACTAGGGAGTTTATATATTTCAAAATTGCAGCCTCTCATGCAGAAACATTAAGGTCAAACATTCCCTAAATCGAAATAGTTTAACAAGTTCCAATATTAAAGAAGCCTAATGTTCTTTTAATTTTCATTGTGGATGGGTGGATAATATATGCAGGTAGGAGAAGGATACTTTAACTGTAGGCTTATTTCTTACCGATTCTCCACCTTACTGATGCTAGAGCCTGCATATTCGTTGCGATGAAAAACCTTCCTCTCCAGCGTTCTTCCTGGAATAATCTTGGCCATTTCATAATCACAAACAGCATGAATTCTCTCTTCTAGATTTCAATCAATTTCCCTTCGGAATTAGTGTATTGTATAACTGTATTCCATAAGTTTGACAGTCATGAATGACTACTACCTATTCAAGAAGTCTATCTATCTATCTATTGCCTGACGCCGTGATCCCCGAAGGGGTGGCCACGAACGAACCGCCCCCATGCACCTCTGTCCCCAGTCAGTCGACGCCCCTCCCCCCCAACCAGCACTGCCTTCATTCATGTAGTTCCTCACTCCATCCTTCCACCTCATATTCGGTCTACCTCTCCCCCTCTGTCCCTCCACCTCGCTCTCGTACACCCTCTTAGTCATTCTCTCGCTTTCCATACGTTCCATATGGCCGAACCATCTCAAGTTGTTCCTTTTCACACTTTCCAGCACATCTACCTCCACACCACACCTCCTTCTTACTTCCTCATTAGTCTGTCTATCCCTCCATGTAATTCCGCACGCACTCCTTAAGTAATTCATTTCCACTGCTCTCACTCTTGGTCTGAGTCTCTCAACCAACGTCCATGCTTCGCTTCCGTAAGTCAGTGTCGGGATTACCACACTGTCATGCAAGGACTTCTTCACTTCCATACTGACCACCCTATTTCTTGTTACTGCTTTTAGCATTCCTACAACCCTCTTCCCCTGTTGTACCCTCTCCCGCACCTCTTCATCCATAGTCCCATCTTTACTCAACATACTGCCCAGATACTTAAAAGAGTTGACGATCTCCATAGCCTGACCGTTCAGCTTCACCTCACACTCTGTGACTTCACCCCTTTCGAAGACCATAACCTTGCTCTTCCCCGTATTTACCTTCAAATTCCGTTTTTCGCACACTGTTCCAAACTCATTTACCAGACCCTGCAACTCCCATTCATTATCACTCATCAGAACTGTATCATCCGCAAACAGCAGTATAGGTAGCTTCCACTCAATTCCCTCCCTTTTCAGCGATACACCAACATCCACTGCTCTTGATAGTATTTCTTTCATAACTCCATCCATATATACAGTAAACAACCACGGGGACATCACACACCCCTGTTTCAAACCAACATTCAGGTCAAAGAACTCGCTCTGCTCACTCTCCACACGTACTGCCGCCTTTGCACCCTCATACATGCTCTTCACTGCTTTCAGCAACTTGCCCTCTACTCCGTATATTCTAAGTACTTTCCACAAACCTTCTCTATCCACTCTGTCATAGGCCTTCTCCAAGTCCATAAAGGCAACATACACCTTTTGTTTCTTCTCCAGATACTTCTCCACAACACAATTCAGGGTAAAAATCTGATCTACACATCCTCTTCCCTTCCTAAAGCCTCCCTGCTCGTCGCCTATCCATTTCTCCGTTCTCACTCTCACTCTCTCAATCACTACCCTACTGTATACCTTCCCTACTACGCTTAGAAGACATATTCCTCGGTGGTTACCACGCACTCCTCTTTCCCCTTTGCCCTTATATAGGGGGACTATTATGCCAGTCTTCCAGTCATCGGGTGCACTCCCCTTCTCCCATGCTAGTTTGCACATTTTCCATACCCATTCTATCACTATCTCACCACCATACCTCAACATTTCCCCACACACTCCATCTGTTCCTGGTGCTTTCCCCAACTTCACTCTTTTCATGGCTTCCCACACTTCTGACCTCCTGATCCCCACCTCCTCCTCCACTACTTCTCTTCTTCTCCCTCCCATACCATATCCAGCTATGTTTGCTGGCTCTTCATTTCTTTCATTTAGCAACTCACTGAAGTACTCCCTCCATCTTTCGACTCTCTCTTGCTTCTCGGCTAGCATTCTCCCATTCTTATCTTTCACACCCTTACTGTTTCCCTTGCTACCTTCCCTAACTTTCTTGACTTCTTTCCAGAACAGTTTCTTACTCTCCCTCCATTTTACACTCAGATTCCTTCCAAATTCCTCATCTACTCTTCTCTTACTTTCCTTCACTACTCTCTTCACCACCCTCTTACTCTCCACGTACCTCGCTCGTTTCGGTCTCTTGGAATCTTCATTCCCTCTACTACCCAACCACTCTCTATATGCTTTCTTCTTTTCTTCCACAGCTATTCTTACCTCTTCTGTCCACCATGCTGTACCTTTCACTCCCCTCCCTCTTCTCCTCACTCCACACACCTCCTCACATGCTGCACAGATCTCATCCTTAAACACCTTGCTCATCTCCTCCACTTCCTCCATAACTTCCAGGTCGAACCCCCCTAGTAGTCTTTCCACTGCTCTCCTGTACTCCTCCCCGACTTCCTCCTCCTGCAACCTCTCCACCCTCCTCACCATTCCACCCTCCTCTCGCCTCCCTCCCGCTCTCCTCACCCACCTCTTTTGTATCCTAACCTTAGCTACCACTACATAAGTCTATTATTATTAAATCTATATTAAATCTATATTATTATTATTAATATTATTATTATTGTTATTTTTATTGGAATCGAAGTATAAACATCATCTATGAGTATCTGTGAGAGAGATGCCATTTCATTCTATGTGTCACACAATTTTTGGACTTATATACCTCTGTCTTCGAAGGTATAATACTTACCATAACATATATTGCAATTAATGTGCGGAAGAGTAAGGTTATGTAATGTTTGACAGGCTGAGGTTGGTAACTTGGGAGAGAGGTATCCTGACCAGGATTCGAACCCACTCACTCAGGCATGTTTGTGAGAGTTGGGCACCGTATTCACTCGACCATGAGCAACAGTAGCATTAGATTTGTCATCAGAGAGGTTCCATATTAGTACCAGGACGATTAAAATTGTATCACTTAGCCAAGTTGGCAGGGCCAGGGGCAGGGGGGAATGTGTAAAATAGTCATTGTTGAAGTCAAGTAAACTCGCCATGTGTATGAAGGCATAAACCTCCGCAACACTATAACCTGGTTCTCCAAATATGAACTAAGGTTGGTTCCCTTGTATCAGCTCATGGTTGACTAAATATGGTGCCCAACTTTCACAAACATACCTGAGTGAGTAGGTTTGAATCCTAAACGGTAATGTTTTGGCCTTTAAAACAGGGTTGCTCACCTGGTAGGGCCACCAATCGCTAGCGCATGACAGGCCAAGGATTAGGCAGCCCATGAGATGGCATGACACGCCAGTGCTTACCTACGAATTGGTAGTGGGGAAATAAGAATTGGTTTCTTGTGTGGTCCCCACCTCTTAAGATGTGTCAGCCTAAATGTTCTCTATACCCATGTGTCTGTCGTACCGTGATTTGAATGTGGCTATCGTGGGCGCAGTTACTATCCCGTCTGGGAGTGAGTTCCAGTCATCGATCACCCGGATCGCAAACCAGTTCCCATTTAGTTTTGTTCTCCAGTGGTCCGGTTTCGCTAGGTTCAGTGAATGTCCTCTCAGATTGTTTGTGTTGAGGCAAAAGAATCTGGCGTAAGGGATGTCGTCGAAGCCATGCATTAGCTTGTAGGTTTCGATCATATCACCTCTCTTTCTCCGGTCACTGAGTGTCTGCAGTCCCGGTCGCTGACATCTCTCCTCGTAGGGCAGGTGTGTTAGTTTTCAGATGAAACATTTGATGTACTGGAGATGCTTGACAATGGGGTGACTGGTAGTGTGTGTCGGACCAATAATATGATGGGGTATCAGGGGTTGAGATGTTGCTTAAAAATGGGAAAGGGGATTTTATGGGTTGAAGAGTGAGTTGTGGAAGTGTTGGGTCAATTTAGATTTGAATTGACCAAGGGAGGGGGAATCAACTATTTCAGCTGGTAGGGAGTTCCACTGATGGATTATACAACAAGAGTGGTGATGGGCTGGTCTATCAGAGTGAGAATTGAGCGATCTCTGCCATACCCATAGCTTACTCCGACTGTTCCTTTTACTTATATATTTTCTAGATCTCAAGTGACGGCGTCTCTTCCATGGGAGGTCATCCCAATCTACCAAGATTGGAAGCCAAAGCGTCACATTTTTCCTTTGCCCCTCGACTTTCTCTTCATAATTGCCGAGGGGCACAGGGCCCTGGGTGGGGCTTTGATTTCCCGGGCATTTCCCCACCCTCCTCAGCTCCCCGCCATGGAGTGGCTTCGGTCACCCAGGCTTTATTGTGGTCGGCAGGGAGGAATCTGTGGGGGTGCTCGGTTATGGCCTTGGCCTTGCTCGGGGCCTTGGGGCTGTTCGGCCAGGCAGCTTAGGGAACAACAACGACGGGAGAAAAACCTTTTTCTTGCTTCGGTTTCTGTGTGGGGAACAAAGATCTTGTATTTATGACTTCTTACTCCTTGGTGGGGTGACATAGTGAACAGGTCATGGTGTTTAATGGGCGAGAGATTATGGAATATTTTTTTAACACTGAATAAGGTCGGTCCTCTACAATTTTTTTTTTTTTTTTTTTTTTTTTTTTTTTTTTTTTTTTTTTTTAAAGAGACCATGAACGGAGGAAGGAAAAACACAGATAACACAAAAAGGTCCATGTGCCTAAAGGCATCCTCCATTCATAAAATGTTTGTAACAACTGGATTTAAACATTTGTAGATTGTAAGTTTGTGGAAAGCAATTCGAGGGAAGTGAATTCCAAAGAGTAGTAGCTCTGGGGATAAATGAATTCTGATAAGCAGAAGTTCTGCATTGTGGAGGAGAAAGTGTAAATTCATGGGCGCTCTCAGCTGCCCTAGTTCTACGGGGAAAGATGTGGAGAGGCGGCACAATTGAAGCAAGTTCCTTGGAACAATTGCTGTGAAAATATCTGTAGAATAATGCAAGGGATGCAACGTTTCTTCGTATGGATAATGTAGGAAGGTCCTGTGTGATTGCAGGGTTATTGATTAATCTAATAGCTTTATTTTGAATTTTGTCCAACTGCCTCAATGCAACCACTCCACTTCCACCCCACAGAGGTGAACCGTAATCCATCTGAGAACGCACATGACTTTTATATATCACGGCCAACTGCTCGTCAGTGAAGAATTTCTCGAACTCTGTACAGGAGTCCCAGTTTTTTAGGCATTCTTAGCAATGCTTCTAACATAATGTGTCTAGCTCAAGTTAGTAGTTAATGTTACACCGAGAATGTCAATACTAGGGGAAGTGGAATATTTATATCATTAAAAAATATATGGGAGTCCGTGAGATTGTCGGTTAGAAAATTGAATGTACTTGGTTTTCTGTGCATTAAAGGAAACTAGATTCTTTTGTCCCCATCCATTAATTCTAGAAAGGTCCTGGTTCAGAGAAATTGCAGTGTTTATTTTTGAATTTATAAGATCGGGTTGGGTGAAAGAATTGGTAAATGTGAAGGAACTGTGGAGTGTTGAGTCATCTGCGTAGGAATGTATTGGATTGAGTGGTAGATATGAGATCATTGATATGAATGAGGAACAGAATTGGGGCCAAAACTGATCCCTGGGGAACACCAGCATTTATTGAGTGAAATTGAGAATAAAGGCCATCTACCATTACACATATTTTTCTGTTATGAAGATGAGAAGAAATTAGTGGAACTAATGATGCAAGGCCGTAGTGTGACATCTTCGACAATAAGGATTGATGCCAGACTCTATCAAATGCCTTTGATATAAATTATCCAGTGCTATTGTATGTGTTTCACCATGTTGGTCTGTAGCTTGGTTGATTTGATGCGTAAGAAGGCAAAGCATGTCTGCAGTTGATCGACATCGTCTAAAACCATATTGCCTATCACTGATTAATTTATTATTCTGAAGATGCTTAATTATGTGATTATTTAATATATTTTCAAAGACTTTACCAAGAGTGGAAGTTATAGCTATTGGTCTGTAGTTTGATGGATCTGAAGAGGCACCTTTTTTAGGAACTGGATGGATGTTTGCTTCTTTCCAGGGTACTGGGAAGCATGAGGTATGAGTACACAGACTGAAAAATTTTGCCAATACAGGAGCGAGCACCAAGGAGCAATTCTTAAGTACTATTGGAGGAATTTCATCTGGACCAGGAGCCTTATCTGCAGAGAGATTCTGCCTTTAATTGAACACAGGTTTAAGGTAGAGAGACAGTCATGATAAGTGAGACTTGAGTGGTTGGTTACTTGTTTCGTCCACCGACGTTGAACAGACTCTAGAAGATTAAGATCGCCTTGAAGGCTTGAAAACCAGTATTCCAAACAGGAGAATCAAAGTCAAGCAAGGGTCTGATTTAGATGCTAAAATGTTGATATTTTGTTGGAGATCTTGAGAGCTTGATTGTGGTGACTTACTTGGATGCTGGATGTAGAGTTTGAGGTCGTCAGCAAACAACTTGTAGTGCGGTCACAGAATGTGAGGTTAGGTTGAATGGTCGGATTATGGAGACTGTTAGCTCATTTAAGTATTTAAGGCAGTACCGTGTGGAGTTACCTGGGGAGATAGACAGACAAATCAAGAAGTACGAGAGCATTGTGGTGTTTATGTGCTGGAGAGTGTGACTGTGATATTAACCCGGCAAGCGCGATAGGCCTCGCGGAAGGCTTCCTATAGGGAACGCGATAGGCCTCACGGAATCAAGACCATAAAAAAAGCCTTCCCCCCAAAAAAAAGGGCCTATCAAAACAAAGGAATTTGTCTCTAGGTGAGATAATTCCCCTCCAGTACTCATCCATGTAAATCACACCCACCCCCCTCCCCTCCTTCCCCACCTTATTCCCCCTCCCTCCCCTCCTCAATTATCACCTATTTTTCCTCTTATTATCATCATTTATCGGTTATTTTTCTCTCCCGCGATAATGTAGCACAAGTGGGTTGCAGAAAAGATCGTTATGTAACACCCAGACACCGGCCCACACCGCCCCGCTCGTCTCAGTTACCTCACAGACACCGAGAGGGGAGGGTTGCCTGTGGCTCTCTCTCGCCTGAGATTATGACCGGGTGGCCAATATCTTCGTTTTTCACCACCCAAATGCTTTTCCCACTTATTTTAGCACTCTTGAAGGTTCATATATACATCATATATGTAAAATAAAAGCATACCGAAAACAAATAATGCTCTATATTGAAAGTATAACGAATTCTGTCAGAATCCAAGGCTAGAAATGCCCAAATAACTACCCTAGCCCCTAGGTCTATATCGCGCTTGTCAGGTTAAGGAACACTTTGAGATGATTCGGTCATAATCAGCCTTGTAGTAGTTCCTGGGTTATAATTGTAGGCCTACAATTTATTTTTGGATCTGGGTTCCAGACTAACTTCTTTATAGAATGAATCTCGCAAGTAGTCAATTGCCTCATTCAGTGTTCATTTTTTACACAATTTTAATTTAAATATTCACTTGGACTATACCCTACTATTTATTATATTCATATTTCAAACTCACTGATGAATGGGTGAAAATTTCGATCAATGACATTGACGAAGTGGTGTAGTAATTGGTGGATCCTATCGAAAGGATGATAAACTTTCTCTACATTGCTTCAGATATGTTCGATTTGCTCTTATGTCTTTGTTGTTTGGGGTATGGGTCCACTTATATGTGTATATAATTATAATCTCTTTATAATATTCTTATGTACATTTTTCTTCCAGATTTTCTTAATTTTAAATTCCCTTTTATATCGTAAATTTACAAACTTCAAATAATTTTACAAAAAAAAAAAAAAAAAAAAAAAAAAAAAAAAAAAAAAAAAAAAAATCACAAAACCTGAAAATGTATTCTTGATACTATAATCATTTTCTATTATATTTTATTTGGGGGTAATTTCAGTGGAAGAAATTATGTCTTATCTTTAAGGGGGGCGTGTTAGATACTCCAATATATCCAACTATTACTCCATGAATTACTTAAACACTAGAACACATATTTAAAGTATATCTCACTATTATAACCTTAATACAACTACTCATATTAGTAAACATAATATTTCTTACACCGACTGTATTATGATGGAGGCAAGTGGTACTGGGCGCCTAGAATCTGAGGTTTAAGTAGACGTCGGCTTCTAGTCAGCATTCCCGAGATCTCGCAATAGAGTTGGTTACACGTGACCGCTCTGATGGAAAGTTACCCAGAACAGGTGACGTTGGAAGCCACACCTTATGACGTCATTATTGACAGGTACTAGGATTGGTCGTGATGTACACGTGAATGATAATGAGTGGTTTTACGTCATAAAGAGGGGCGTAACCCAACATAATATAAGGTGGGTATCCAGAGAGCGAGGGCAGGAAAGAGGGGCGTAACCCAACATAATATAAGGTGGGTATCCAGAGAGCGAGGGCAGGAAAGAGGGGCGTAACCCAACATAATATAAGGTGGGTATCCAGAGAGCGAGGGCAGGAAAGAGGGGCGTAACCCAACATAATATAAGGTGGGTATCCAGAGAGCGAGGGTAGAAACAAGAGAGACCCCGGCTCGCTCATCGAAGGGTCAGAGGTTAGCTCCGTGTGTGATAACCAGACTATATAACATACTTGAATTAATCGTACTGATGCGAATACTTATACAATCAATATATTAGTGTACTTCTGAATAAGTCTTAAGATATCTTTTATTATACTATTCTTAATTATTCTCAAGTTTCATTTACCTAACCTTACCATTTATCTAACATTCATTTGAGTTATCTAATTAATCCCAGGGTAAACCTGTGATGGTGGCAGCATATATATAGGGGAATTGATACCATTATTAACCCTATTCGCTTAAGCTTACATATACTGCTCTATTGAATAGATCCCTACATACCTCCTGCAAACTGTCCACCCTATTTACCACTCTACCTCCCTCCTGCCATACTATAGCTCTTCCCCAACTTTTTCTGTACCATAGCTTTAGCTACTACTTACATAATGGTCTGATAACCCCCTCCTCCCCCCCCCCCCCCTCCTACAATACTTGTTTCTACTCTAACATCTATCAGTGATTTCCTCACTAGTTTATCCATACATACATAGTCAATCAGCGGCTTTCGTTCCACTGTCTCTCCCTCCCTCCTTCACTCCACTCTCCATGTGTACGTGTGTATCATTCCATGTCGGAAGGTGTTGGCTATCGTTAGCCTCCGGATATTTTCTTATGCAGGCGGTAAATAATTCATATATATTTCAGTAATGGAACACAATAATGAGACCTTCCAATATACCAGTGATTTTTTTTTTCCTGGTAATTGAGCTCTGATGACCATGTATGATTATCAAAATGTCAATATCAGATGCGTGCCCATTGTTCCAACCTAATTTGGGAATCACTGAGGACAATCTGCAGATATACGTAAGATCTATGTAGGAATTATTATGGAATCTATCGATGTCTGTTGGTCTTCAAACAGCCGTACACTCAATGCCATAAATCCGGACTAAAATTAACTATAAACTGCACTATTCACCTCCGAAGTGAGAATATTACGTAAACAAAATAATTAGAAGGTTCGAAAACGTAGGCCTTAACTTATGCCGGTGAATGTACACAACACGTATTGGTATGTCCCGTGTATCTTCACTCTCCTGACCCTCTGTTTGTTTTGGTCTTTACCACAACATAAAGATTTGGGGCCGGATACTCAAAACATTTGACACCCTATCCCACTCTGACAGTCATTACCTAGATGCCAACATTGCAATTCTAGCACTTGTATTCCTTAACCCTTAACTGGCGGCGCGCAACATGTCGAGTGAAAGAAATTTGGACTATGTGGCAGCTCACAACATAAGTTGTGTGCCATTTTCAGCACGTAATGTTGCTGAGAGAGAGAGAGAGAGACAAGTGGTGGTAGGAGAGTAGCGAGCGTATGACTGCTCCAGACCACTGCGGTGGACCAACTGACATGAATCCCACCCTCCTCCACCCTCTCACACTCGCTACACAGTGAATTATGTAGGGAAAGTACCGAATTACATGGTGTTTGCACTCGTGTTGCGCGATTGTTGCAAGAAAACTAGCAGTCGTACAAGGATCGTTGGGGTGTCATTGGAAAGCCCTGTTTATGTCCTTTCAGGAATAGATACTTGTTTTACACTCTGGGTCTTATTTAGGCATGAAAATGATCACGTAAACAACCCTATTTTGGGTAAAAACACCCCGCTGGGCGGTACATATTAATTACAGCCTAGGCCGCTCGTTAGGTGTTAATACCAAGTCATATCTGTGTCACATAACTTACGAGCAAGTTATGACATTTTGGACAAAGAATTAGCCATTTATTAATTGACATAGTATGCCTCTAAATCGCCCTAACTTATGCTATTTTTGAGCATTCGGCTTCTGTTGAGTATTTTGATGTATATCATAAGGCTTCTACCATCACTGCCCTGGAGTTATGGTCGGAACACAAATATATCGATAAGTCCCTTATCGGTGTTGTGTTGAGCTTGTTTATCGGTGTGTATAATTATTCCTTAGCTCTTGCATTGATAATATAGTGGAAATATTTGTTTGCAACCAATAACAATATATAATATATTCATGTTAGAAGGCCACAGAGTTTGTTGGCGCTTGTGTTGAGGCCATAGCTTTATCACTTAACACGTTTTCTTTATATTTAGTTACACAAAAGCAAGTGCTTTAAATAACATTGCTTTTCCTGTTTCACTGGCAAGCTGCTCTCCTGTGTGTACGTGTGTGTGTAGCCTACATCCGTGATAGTTCAATTCGTACTATAACTTGTTCAACAACATGTATTAACACTGTCAGTAAGATTCCATGTCAATAGGATGGCCTCATAATATTATTAGTTTGATTTTGTCAAATATTAGGAAGGATTATTGAGCTTCGGAAATAACTCTAAGACTTAAAAAGCAAAAACTATGCCAATTATCTCTTTAACACTGGCAGGCCTTTCCTAAGCTGAATAGAACCGCCTCATGATAACCTGTACACACTGATAAAGGTAACGGCATACCCGGTACTGAAAGAATTAACAACAGAACTTTAGTAGGTAACTGTACGAACTGAACTATCAAACACACACACACACACACACGTACTAATAGGTTTCTGGAAGAACAATAATATTGTAGTTGTATGTAGGTTTATAATATACTTATCTGGCTGGATGAATGGTGTAGTCATGTGAAGAATACTCTTAGTTTCATGTATGTTTACATTATTTTTATCTAGCAGAATGTATGGTGTAGCGTAATAATAAAGAAGTACAAAGGAAATCAAGCAACAACAGTTCTAGTGACGCTTCTAGGCTGCTTGTCCTCCAAAACAGAGGATCAATTGTCCAAACAGTGGTTTAGAGTGGGTAAGGGAACATTGGAAAGGGAACTAAAGTCCATATGGCAGGATTAGGAAGTTAGTAGGGGACAGATGGGTTAGTAACTGAGGGGGGGAAAACATAAAGTTGTTAATTTACAAACCCAGTCAGTCGCGTGTTTGATGCGAGATATTTGTCTAGGCGGAGTTTAAATGAATCAACGGTGCTGCAGTCTATAACGTCTCGGGGAAGCCCATTCCACAAGTTGACAACTCGATTGAAGAAGAAATTCTTAGATTCGTGCGAGTTAAAAGATTTACCAATAATTTTGCAATAGTTTCCCCGTGTGTAATTAGATTGGTCGATAGTGAAGTACAGTACTTACTACAGTTCATATTGTCGATGCCTTTGATGATTTTGAACACTTGAATTAAGTCTCCTCTTAATCTGCGCTGGGTTAAAGGAAATAGATTTAATTCTCTAAGACACTCTTCGTATGGTTTGTTCTTTAGGCTAGGTATCATTTTGGTAACTCTACGTTGAACTCGTTCTAGCTTGTTTATATCTTTTTGGTAATAAGGGCACCAGGATTGAATGCAGTATTCCAGAAGAGGGCGGACTAAGGAATTGTAAAGGGTTAGGATCACTTCTTTGGATTTATTCTCAAATGACCTGCCTATAAAGCCAATTATTTTGTTTGCCTTCTTAACAACTTCTGAACATTGTTGACTCGGTTTTAGGTTACTCGATATTGTTACTCCCAGATTGGTTTCTCTGTTTACATTCTTAAGCCGAGTGCCATTCATCGAATAGTTTGCTTTCTCATTTAGGTATCCGATATGTAGTACTTTACATTTATCCGCATTGAAACTCCTTTGCCAAATTTGGGCCCAACATGACAACTTCTCTAGATTGTGTTGCATATCGTCAACTTGTTCTTTTGAGAGTACGCTATTTGCAATTTTTGTATCTTCAGCAAATTTTGAGATTGTACAGGTGAGACCCTCATCTATGTCGTTTATGTAAATTAGAAAGAGAATTGGCCCTAGTACCGATCCCTGGGGTACCCCGCTATTTGCATTGGTCCATTTAGATGCCTTACCGTTTATGACTACTCTTTGATTTCTGTCGCTGAGCCAATTTTCTATCCATTTCAACACACCGTCTTTTATTCCATGTGCTTTTAGTTTTAGCAGTAAACGTTTGTGGGGAACATTGTCAAAGGCCTTTTGAAAATAAGGTATATAATATCTACAACTTTACTCTCATCGTAGATGTTGAGGATATCGTGGAAGAAGTCTAAGAGGTTTGTTAAACAGGAACGTTTTTTTAAGAAAGCCGTGTTGAGTATCTTTAAGTATGTTATTTTCCTCCAAGTGATTTAAGAGTCTGTCTCTTATGAGTGTTTCTAACATTTTACATACAACTGAGGTTAAGCTAATTGGACGATAGTTACGGGGTAGGGATTTGCTGCATTTTTTGAATATCGGTGGTACGTTGGCTAGTTTTCACTGATCAGGCATATTTCCAGACTGCAAGGATTTATTAAATAACAATGTCAGTGGTTTGGAGAGCTCATCCTTAGCTTCCTTTAGAACTCTAGGAGAGATTGTATCAGGTCCAGGCATTTTATTTACCTTGAGTTTATCTAAACAATTCAATACTTCTCTCTCTGTAACGGTGATATTGTTTAGAACATCTGAATCGGCAATGGTGTAGGGATATCACTGAGGTCTTCTGTTGTAAAAACTGATGCAAAGAAGGTATTGAGGGCATTACTCATTTGTACTTAGTCTTTGGTGTATTCTCCATTTTCATCGACTAAAGGTCCAACAGTTGAAGTAACTACTCTTTTCTTTCTGATATAACTATAGAATTCTTTCGGGTTTGTTTTACTTTGATTCGCAATATGTAACTCTAGAGTCTTTTTACTTTGCTTAATTAACTTTTTGGCTTTGCGTCAGAAGGGTGCTGAGCTGGTATGGTCATGTTGAACGAATGGGAGATGAAAGGCTTACAAAGAGAATATGTGAGTCAGATACAAGGGGAGACAGAAGGGCAGGAAGACCCCCATTGAGATGGAGAGACTGTAAGAAAGGCTTTGGATGATAGAGGAATGACTATAGATCAGGCAGGGGAAGTGGTGGTGGACAAGAGTGAATGGAGAATGCTTGTGAATAGTTGAGTGAACACGTGGTCATTTGGAGTAAGGGGTCGGGCGCAAGTTGGACTAGATAATAGTCCATCAGGCGCCTGGCCCAGGGAGACGATTAATATGAAGGGTGTGCCTGGAAGTGTGGTGGGAGGGCTTGTGGCTTTGGCTCCGCTGCATGTCTGCCTGCCGAGATCGGAACCTCTCCGGGTGGTCAGGGGCCGGGGGAGTGCTGGAGCGACCTTGGTAACCCTGGTCTCTGGGTCTTCTCCTGGGTGACCTGGATGTGTGAGAGTTTGTGTTTTTTATCTGTTTATTTTTTTGTTTTATGATGTTTTTGTGTTTTCCCTGTTCTTGCTCTGTCTTGAGTCGGCTACCCCCAAAATGGGGATTGGGCCTGAGCATATAGATAGATAGATAGATAGGCTTTGCGTCGTAGCTCTACAAATTTCACCCGTTCTTAGTCATTTTGTGAGGATTTTAATCTATCCTTAGCAATTTTTTTTAGCAAGCACACAGTTTGAAATATCTTTGTTCCACCATTTGGGCTTATTATTATGGCCTGGATGCCGTATTTTCTTGCACTGCTTTTAGGTAAGTGGTTTCGAATAACTTCCAAGATGTATTTGTCGTTATTGTTAATTAAAAAGCTCAAGTCAGTTTCTTTAAACATAGCTCTAAGTTTATGAAAGTTTACTTTCTTGAAATTAGGGACTTTTTCGATGCTAATATTTGGTTCGTTACTAGTAAACTTTAAAGTGAAAGTTATCGTACGATGGTCGAGGTTTCTGAATTCATTACCAACATTCAAATTCTCTATTAATTCTTTTGTTGCAAGTACAATGTCAAGAACGTTATTACCACGGGTCGGCGTTCGAACAAATTGATAAAGCGAACTCTCTTGCAAGTTCGTATACAAGTCTTGTCCGGAGTGTGAAGTAAGAATATCGCCCAACTTGGTCACAGGTAAATTTAAGTCGTCAAAAATTATGGTATCTTGCGAGTTACTTACATCTGCAATTTGTTCGTAGATTTCTTGGTCAGTTTGCACTGATTGAGCTGGAGGTCTGTATATTAACTAGAGTATTATTTTTGTACCTTTATTATTCTTTATTAGCACAAAATATGTATCGACGTTCACAATTTGAGGTTTTGACAAGAGGGTAGGGTTAAGACTTTCTTTAATATCAAATAAAACGCCACCTCCATTTCTATTTATTCGGCTTTTCTCAAACATTACATAACCGGGAAGTGAATACTCTGCTAAAAAGTCTATCTTCTGTATTGAGCCAAAATTCTGTTATGCCAATCACATCATAGTTTTCTGTAAACACTAGCTCCTCTAAATCTGAAAATGTATTGCGTATGCTACGAGCATTTGCATAGAAAACCTTTAATTTTTTTTATTTTAGAACTCACGGAACGCTCTTTAACCCGAGAACTGCGGGGAGACTTTAGAGTTCCCCCAGCAGACTGCGGGAAGACTCTTAAGAGTCAGAGAAAAAAAAAACACTTTAACCCGGCAAGCGCGATAGGCCTCACGGAAGGCTTCCTATTGGGAACGCGATAGGCCTCACGGAAGCAAGAGCATAAAAAAAGCCTTCCAAAAAAAAAAGGGCCTATCAAAACAAAGGAATTTGTCTCTAGGTGAGATAATTCCCCTCCAGTACTCATCCATGTAAATCTCACCCACACCCCTCCCCTCCTTCCCCACCTTATTCCCCCCTCCCTCCCCTCCTCAATTATCACCTATTTTTCCTCTTATTATCATTTATCGGTTATTTTTCTCTCCCGCGATAATGTAGCACAAGTGGGTTGCAGAAAAGATCGTTATGTAACACCCAGACACCGGCCCACACCGCCCCGCTCGTCTCGGTTACCTCAGACAGCGAGAGAGGAGGGTTGCTTGTGGCTCTCTCTCGCCTGAGATTATGACCGGGTGGCCAATATCTTCGTTTTTCACCACCCAAATGTTTTTCACACTTATTTTAGCACTCTTGAAGGTTCATATATACATCATATATGTAAAATAAAGGCATACCGAAAACAAATAATGCTCTATATTGTAAGTATAACGAATTCTGTCAGAATCCAAGGCTAGAAATGCACAAATAACTACCCTAGCCCCTAGGTCTATTTCGCGCTTGTCAGGTTAAACATCGAAAAAAAAAAAAAAAAAAAAAAAAAAAAATTGCCCCTGGGCCATGCAAAATATCACTCCTCTACCTCCCCTCCTTCCACACTTTCCTCCCCTCCTTCAGTTATCACCTATTTTCCCTGTTATTCCTTTATTCTGAGGTATATTTTCGTGCTAACATTAGCGAGTTGCAAGCAGGGCCTTGTCATCACTGTTAGCAAGAGAGAGAGAGAGAGAGAGTATCGATCGACTGTGTCTCAGTGGCCTTGGGGGAAATTGGCGGGAAAGCAGGTTGCCTCACCCATACATTATATAACTCGCGGCCTGTATCTCCGATTTTGACCCTCCAAACGCTGTTTTCACTCTTTTTATTGTTGTTTCAGGTTAATACCTTTATAATCAACCCCTAATAGGCGCATATGGATAAGTATTAATGCTAGTTATGATAAAATGAATATTTTAGTGATGGAAACAGCTCAAATACGTCAGCACAGGCGGAAGTTTCTAATTACCCCCTGCGCACTTCTTAGGTTAATAATATTTTTGGTTCTTGTCGGCTCTACATTTATGTTCATGGCTGTCCTCGGTCCTCGCTGTCTTCGGTCCTTATCGCTGGTGGTCCTCGGTTGCCTCTGTTTTTTGCTTGGCGTTAGATGATTTATGTAACTGCTGCTTCTTCTCGGATGGCGTTTTTTGATCCATGGCTGCGGACTGCTTCGTGTAGGAGACGACCCATGCGTGCTGAACCCACAGGGTTTAGATGAGTGCCATCCTTGCGGAACAGAGTAGGCTGGTTATAGAAATTATCCCAGAGGTTGATGAATTCAACTTCTTCCTTCAGACACAAATATTTTAGTCGGCTATTTGTGCTGAAGGCCTTGTCGTAGAATTTGTCAGGTGCGTCGATCTTGGGGAGAATGCCTGAGATGATGATATTCTTTGACTTGTTTTTGTAGTGCTGGATCATCTTGCGATATTTCTCCATCAACTCTTCGGATCTGGTGCGCATGACGTCATTTGAACCAGCATGGAGGGAGTTGTGTGGGGAGTGGAAGGGACTATGGAGTGGTAATGGACAGTAGTGAGGTTGGAGAACATATCGGCCAACCTCCACCATATTGGTTCCACAACTGTCAAAAACCTCTCTACACTCATATATGTCCATACCCATAATAAACAATCGGGAATACAGGTACAGGATATATATATTTTTTGTTTTCTATGTGAATGAGGGAGACAAAAGCCATAACTGCCTGCAGCGAGTGACTCTCCCAGATTTCAAAGACTGACCGGGCCGAAATCAAGGGACGTTCGAGCTATAATGCCTGGACACACAGAGTTTGAAGCAATTTAAGTCGTAGGAAGAGGGAAATACTGATTATGGGAGAGAGTTCCAGACCTCAGCAGTTGAATAGAAGAAAGTCTAGGAATAGCGTTTTTTTAATAATTA
The DNA here is from genome assembly GCA_037953745.1 of Lithodes maja. NCBI lineage: Eukaryota > Metazoa > Arthropoda > Malacostraca > Decapoda > Lithodidae > Lithodes > Lithodes maja. Next base: position 37,609 of record JBAKBP010012838.1, read on the forward strand.
TGAAGGAGGAAGTGTGGTGTGCATGTTAAGTGTAGTGAAGTAGATAGGAGGAGGAGGGGTTTGTGAGAGCATGTTGGACTACTCTCAATGTAAGTGAGGCACACAGGGCATCAGTAAGAGAGGCCAAGCAAATGAAACTAGAGTTCCAGCGACTCTTTATCAAATGCTAACAGCCTCTCCTGGATATAGCCCTGTTCGATTGGTGCCTACAATCTACCCCCATTCCCCCTATTAGTCGCCTTGTACGACACACGCAGTAGGATGAGTGAGGCATAGGATATTCGGTCTTTGTATCTAAATTCTACTTGTTCAAGCATATACTACAGTATGACCCAGTTGTTTGATAATTACGGCACTAACATGGCGACCAAAGTACAAGATGGTCACACTCTCGTACTACAGTACCGTCAGGGATGAATGGAGGGAGCAATGAATGGACCTTTAGTAAATATTTTTTTTAGTTTATGGCATTAACAAAACAATATAACCTATGAATATAAACTCCATATGCGGAGGAGCACTTTATTGACAATGTTTCGCAGATAGCTTCTTCAAGTCACTAACAGATGCTAGGATCTTGAACGCCTTAAGTATCAGTCATGACAGGTGGGGGAGGCGGATAATAGGGGGATAGGGTATGTAGGACAGGGAGGGGGAAGGAGTAGGGGGGTATGGGTAATGGGTAGTAGACAACAGTATGCAAAAATAAAAGTAAATTGTTTTTGTTTTTTACATGGGCTAACAACGTGAACACAATATGTAGATACTATTATTATTAACCTACTATACGAAGAATAATGACTATAATTAAAATAATATCAATAAAGCAGTATAATGTACGGTACTCAAAGCCCGCACACACCCATTCACACACGGAAGGGGAAAAGGAGATAATGCGTTAGTTTGTCCGTACACAACACAAGTACATGACGTATAGTATGATTATGTTTAAAGGATACACACACACATATATGTAAGACATAACAAAAACAACACAAATATTAATAATAATAATAATAATAATAATAAAAATAAAAATAATAATAATAATGATAATTAAAGTTGCAAGCAACATTGTGCGGGGTTCGAGTGGGGTTGCACACAGGGTATTGTGTTGGATACAAGGGCTGTGCCACATATATCAAAATATCATGTATCTTATCGGACATGGAGAAAGTACAGAAGGAATATAGTGTAGCCATTTTGGCTATGGCCACTTAGACCATTAACCCGTACAGCCCCAGCGACGCGCCTGACGCGTCGGCGATGTATGTAACGCACAGCCCCAGAGACGTGCCTGGCGCGTCACCCTAATTGCGCCGACCGTAACCTCAGGTGTAGCCACTCAAGAGGGCTCAGATTTGTATGGGAACTGTGTACATATCCCACGCAACCGTGCCGATGGTTGAAAACTCTCAAAGTCCATGTGCGTGCGCGTGAGCGCGCAATAACCTTGTTTTTTGGGGTAATTGCCTTCAATTTTTTACTCTAGTAAAATACGTTTTCGGGGCTCTGTAGGACCATTCTTTAAGTTTTTTGAGCGTTTTTTTGTGGTTTTTCCTTCATTCCTAACCCATTCGCTATTGTTTCTGGAATAAAACCACTTTTTGAAAACCGGCCGGGTTCTGGTGAACAAACATTACAAAACTAGCCAGGGCTGGACGGGTTAAGGAGTGTGACCATTTTGGTTAAAGCTATTAATCCTGTAAGAGTTGTTGTTGTTGTTGTTCCCTAAGCTGCCTGGCCGAACAGCCCCGAGTCCCTGAGGAAGGCCATGGCCACGATCGGGCTTTCCCACAGAGCTCTCATTGAGTGTAGATTGTGTTGTTGGCGTAAGTGGTTGTGTGAAATAGTCTTCTATGATGTGTTTAACCCGGGAGCTGCGGGGAGACTCTTAAGAGTTCCCCGGCGGACTGCGGGGAGACTTTTAAGAGCAGAGCTTTTGAATGCGTACCAAAACCGCGCGTTTATAGCCAGGCGGCTGAAAATTGGTGTGGGTATAGTACTACATGTCAACTCTCGACACCACCCCGCCAAACGCTCGCCCCGCACTCATGCAAGCACCACCGCGCCAGTAACCACGCACTAGTCATGGAGCCCACACGTCCCTCACGCTCGCTCCCTGATGACACAACCAGCCCTCCTTCTGGTGGTGTTAGCCGCCGTGGAAGGCAGAGGGTGGCTGCTAAAGACCCTAGCTACCAGTACGACACGCCCTACAGCTCGGAGGACGAAACACCTGCACGAAAAACACGTGCAAGCACGACAAAGGTACAGAGGTCATTGGTGTTTCGGGACACTGCCACCACGACCCAGGCCACTGCAACAACCACTACCACCACCACTGCCACCCCTGCCACCCCTGCCACCGGTTCCAGCAACGCAGGAGGCCGCCCTAGGGCTGCAGAACCTGCGGGGGCAGGAAAAATTAAAGGCACGGGCATAGGGAAGAGAACCCGTACGCCAGCCACAGTGCCCCTACCACCACCACCACCACCAGCCGCTCCTGGCCCGGCTGCCCCTGCCGCCCCTGCTGCCCCTGCCCAAGGAAAAGGGAAGGGGAAGGGAAAGGGAGAGGGAAAGTGACTGCTGGCCCTGGTGTCCCTGCTGCCCCTGTTGCCCCTGCTGCCCTTGCCGCCCATGCCGCCCCTGCCCAAGGAACAGAGAGAAGGGCGACAGGCACCACCATCATCTTGCCATCAAGGCCACGCACCACTGCTGCCCCTGCCGCCGCCCCTGCTGCCGCCCCTGCCACCGCCTCTGCTGTCCCTGTCCATAAGACTCCCGCACGTGCAAAAGTGACCCGGAAAACTCTGACGCCATCAAAGTATGCCGCCCTGCTGTTTGATGGTGATTCGCAGGACATTGGCAGCCCGGGTTTCGATGACTAAGCCCTAGCACGGGACCAAGGGTGGGGGGATTTGGGAGTGGACAGTGGGAGTGAGTCCGACGTCGGTGACTAGAATGAGGAAGGGCATCGTCTGTCAAGTGAAGAGGAGGGTGATGATGATGCAGTGCTGTATCGCGACCATGGAAGCGATATTTCAGACGATGAAGGCGACGCAGACGACCTTCCGATCCCTGGGCTGCCTTCGTTAGATTGGTCTGACGGGGTCAATTTTGTACCTGACATGCCCCAGTTCAATCCTGGGACGTCAGGAACAACTGACGACTGGCCCTGTGACGATCAAGCGAACGAAAGCGACTTCTTCCTCGCTTTTTTCGATATGGAGGTAATGACTTACATCGTTGCCCAAACAAACGCCTACTACAGGTGGGTGTTTGGCAGATTGGACGTCCTTTCTCCAAAAGCGAGAATACGAGGCTGGGTGGATAAGACTGGAAGAATTTATGACTTTCTTTGCCTTGTTGTTCCTCATGCCTCTGATCAAGAAGCATGTGTTGCAACACTATTGGAAGCACGACCCTCTCATCGCCACCCCAACTTTCAATAAGTTCATGACTCGTGACAGATTTTTGTTGCTGCTAAGATTTATGCACTTTGCAGACAACGAAAATCCTAACAGGATTGACAGGATATGGAAAGTTCGGGATGTGTTCACCATGTTGATGGAGAGGTATATGAAATACTTTTACCCCTTCCTCAATTTGGTGATTGATGAGTCGCTTGTGCTCTTCAAATGACGTCTTGTTTTCAAGCAGTATATCCCCTTGAAAAGGCATAGGTTCGGAATCAAGCTCTTAGTTTTGTGTGACTGCGAAACTGGAATAGTGCTTGACATGATCGTGTACACAGGCACTGACATTGACATACCGAAAGCCGCTGCCAATGACCCCATGGGCATGTCAGGTGCCATCGTCAGGAAAATGTTGGAACCTTACCTGGGCAAAGGCCACATCATCTACACTGACAACTGGTATACTTCTGCTCTCTGCCAGTTTCTTCATGACAACCAAATGGGGTCATGTGGGACTGTCAGAAAGACAAGAAAGTTTATGCCAAAGTTCACAGGTAATGTCATTCCTCTCACAGATGCCTCCTCCAGTGACACACCTTCAGAAGACGACCTGGCCCAGGAACACCGCGAGAGGCATGTGCGAAGAAGGCGACGAAAGGGGCAGAAATTCAAGCAGCTCGAGAAGTGTGGGAAACTGATAGCCCTGAAGTGGAAGGATAAGCGAGACGTCCACCTGCTTTCCACCGTCCACACAGGTGCCCAGATGGATTCTGGCAAAATCCACTACCGAACCAGGAAGACCATCTACAAGCCCGACATGGTAGTGGACTACACTAAGAACATGCGCCTGGTGGACAAGTCTGACTGTCAGCTGTCAGGCGTTGAGTGTCTGAGGAAGACTGTGAAGTGGTATCACAAGCTCTTCCTCCACCTAGTTGATATCACGATGCTCAACGCCTACAACTTGTGTTTGGTGAAGAAGGATATGTCCCCAAACCAGAAGCTGAAATTCTGAGAGTTCATGTACAACGTCGCATACCAACTCCTGGAGAAGTATGGCACCACCACTCACAGATGTGTACGGCATGACGTGGGCATCACGTTCCTGACTGCATCCAGCTGGGTGTCGAAAGACACTACCCAATCAACACCGAGATGCTTGGCACTCGTCGCAGGCAGGCGCAGTGCACCGTCTGCAGCACCAGTGTCAGGAAACCCCATGTCACCAAAAGAGTCCCCTCAATGTGCGCGAAGTGCAGAGTTCCACTCTGCCTGGGTGACTGCTTCAGGGACTACCACACCTTCAAGAATTATTGAGTGTCGCCCTGCCCTGCCCTGCCCTGCCCTGGACTCGCCCTGTGCCCTGCCCTGGACTCGCCCCCTGCCCCGCCCTGCCCTGGACTCGCGCCCTACCTTACCTGACCTGACCTAATTGATCACGCTACCTCATAATGTAACATAATTATATATTACATTATGTATAAGTTCCAAAGATGTCCCTGTGATATAGCTTTTACATTATATAATTGTATGTTTCATTATTTAGTTTATAAGTTTTAAAGATTTACATGTAATATGCCTTATTTTTTTAGTATATCAATATATATGTCTGTTATTAGCCTAAGTAATGTGTATATAATTATTTTCTTATCTCAAATGAATTGTACAAAAATTAATATGTTTCAATAAATCCTGTCAAACCTACTAAGATAATTAAATAAAACTATAAAAAATAAACAAGGTCATGTCATTGTATTCTTACAATATATATTCTATGAATATTTCATATTGTTTGAATACAATGGCATGATCTTGTAAAAAATTGTTTTTATCAAAAATGTTCTAGACAATATAAAACCTTCCCCATAACCCCCTCCTGGATTCGATCCCACTACCCTACCACACTTTGAGTTTTCCAGTCCGCGACCTTACCAACCATGCCACAGGAGCTTATACCAAATATCACTCAAAACTTTGTGTCTACAATCGAAATGACAATATACAAAAAAAAAAAAATAATTATCCCACCAATTTACGTTTGTAAATTGATGGGATTATCAATTATATCATGCCAAGGTTTATAAAAGTTTGTCTCTGTCAAGAATTAGTAATTATTATAACTTTATTCTGTCAAAAAATTCCCAAACACTCCGCAAAATTGCCCCTCTCAGTGTGACTCCACTCATTTTCACACGGTCAAGCGGTGACCCTTGCCGCTCCTTGATGCTACAGCAGCTCTGTCTGGGAACAAAATTGGTATAAATACAATAATGGAAAAAATTCTCTTCACAAATACATTTGTATTGTATAATATTGTAAATAAAAATTAGTAATAACTGTGTGGGTGTCGAAAATTGCTCAACCAGCTTTCTTATGTCTCGCCTACGCGCGTATATTGGATTATACATAGTCATGACTGTCATACAAATAATTGCAGTAGGTCTCTAATATACATTTATATTGCATATTACTTGGAAATAAATAAGTATAAGTTTCTCTGGTGGCAATCTACCCTTTCGCAAGTGTAAGGAGACACCAGTCTATATTTAGCCCTCTATCACAAAAGGCAATCTGCCTGTGTTTACCCTCGCTGGTGGTCTATAATATAGTACTTTATTTACAGTCAATGGCCTACATGTTTCTGTGGTACTTCACATGTGTCTAAAATGCATGTCTGCTTGCATAAAAATGCAATTCTGAAGTCCATTTATACGTACGACATACGCATGTCTCAGTTTCTCTCTCTCTCTCTCTCTCCATTCCTGACTCATGTTATTGTAGAACTCTTGGTGGCAACGAACACCAGACACCTGGTAGACATAAGGTTCAAAATCCCAAGACATCCATACGCCTCGGGCGCCTCCACAATTATCACAAAGCTGGCTATCTATCTAGAGATCTGCCTGCCTTCCTTCTCTCCACGACTCACTCACTCACTCACTCCCTCCCTGCTAGCCTCCCTCCTACCCAGCCACCCCCACCCACCCTTTCAGGCTTCCGTCTGCTAGAAACACATTCACAATTTGCGTAAATATTGCATCAATTGGGCTATATGCGGTATATTCCTTGTTATATGGGACACTTACATACGTAAATGTCTTTATTATAGCATGACAGTGCTCTAAATAAAAGATTTACGTGATATTTATGGCGTAACACACCCTCTCCCCCTTTCATTCCCAGCACAACTCACTCACACCTTGGTTCACGCATAGAAACTCATTGATAATGTGCGTAAATATCGCATGAATTGGTCTATATGCAGTATATATTTTGATATATGGCACGTATACATACGTACAAGTCTGTATTATAGCATGACAGTGCTCTACGTACAAGATATAAGGGATATGTATGGCGTAAACCACACTCTCGGCTCATAAATTGCCGCCAAACCTCCAGCACATCTTCATTCCCGCCTAAAAATTATCTTATAATTCCCTTATATATTGCAATTTTTGGTCACTATGAGGCATATTCATTGTTATATGGGTGGCCTACACACGTATACATACTCTACATAGCCTAAAAGGGCTCAAAAAAGGAGATATACGTGATAATACGCGGTAACCCACCCCCTCCTCCCTCTCCTTGTCCTCTGGGACAACTTCTACAACCAGCCTACTCTGTTCCGCAAGGATGGCACTCGTCTAAACCCTGTGGGTTCAGCACGCATGGGTCATCTCCTACACGAAGCACTCCGCAGCCATGGATAAAAAAACGCCATCCGAGAAGAAGCAGCAGTGACCTAAATCATCCAATGCCAAGAAAATAACAGGTAACCGAGGACCACCAGCGATAAGGACCGAAGACGGCGAAGACTGAGGACAGCCATGAACATAAATGTAGATCCGACAAGAACCAAAAATATTATTAAAGAGCATTCCGTGAGTTCTATCTATCTATATGCTCAGGCCCAATCCCCATTTTGGGGGTAGCCGACTCAAGACAGCGCAAGAACAGGGAAAACACAAAAACAACATAAAACAAAAAATAAACACAGATAAAAACACAAACTCACACACATCCAGGTCACCCAGGAGAAGACTCAGAGACCAGGGTTACCAAGGTCGCTCCAGCACTCCCCCGGCCCCTGACCACCCGGAGAGTTCTAAAATAACAAATTTAAAGGTTTTCTATGCAAACGCTCGTAGCATACGCAATAAATTTTCAGATTTAGAGGAGCTAGTGTTTACAGAAAATTATGATGTGATTGGCATAACAGAATCTTGGCTCAATACAGAAAATAGACTTTTTAGCAGAGTATTCACTTCCCGGTTATGTAATGTTTGAGAAAAGCCGAATAAACCTAAATGGAGGTGGCGTTTTACTTTATATCAAAGAAAGTCTCAACCCTACCCTCTTGTCAAAACCTCAAATTGTGAACGTCGACGCATCTTTTGTGCTAATAAAGAATAATAAAGGTACAAAAATAATACTTGCATTAATATACAGACCTCCAGCTCAATCAGTGCAAACTGACCGAGAAATTTACGAACAAATTGCAGATGTAAGTAACTCGCAAGATACCGTCATTTTTGGCGACTTTAATTTACCTGTGACCAAGTGGGGCGATACTCTTACTTCACACTCCGGACATGACTTGCATACAAACTTGCAAGAGAGTTCGCTTTATCAATTTGTTCGAAACGCCGACCCGTGGTAATAACGTTCTTGACATTGTACTTGCAACAAAAGAAGAATTAATAGAGAATTTGAATGTTGGTGATGAATTCAGTAACAGCGACCATCGTACGATAACTTTCACTTTAAAGTTTACTAGTAACGAACCAAATAGTAGCATCGAAAAAGTCCCTAATTTCAAGAAAGCAAACTTCCATAAACTTAGAGCTATGTTTAAAGAAACTGACTGGAGCTTTTTAATTAACAATAACGACATAAATACATCTTGGAAGTTATTCGAAACCACTTACCTAAAAGCAGTGCAAGACTGCATACCATCGAAAATACGGCGTCCAGGCCATAATAATAAGCCCAAATGGTGGAATAAAGATATTTCAAACTGCCTGCTTGCTAAAAAATTTGCTAATGATAGATTAAAATCCTCACAAAATGACTAAGAACGGGTGAAATTTGTAGAGCTACGACGCAAAGCCAAAAAGTTAATTAAGCAAAGTAAAAAGACCTTAGAGTTACATATTGCGAATCAAAGTAAAACAAACCCGAAAGAATTCTATAGTTATATCAGAAAGAAAAAAATAGTTACTTCAACTGTTGGACCGTTAGTCGATGAAAATGGAGAATACACCAAAGACGAAGTACAAATGAGTAATGCCCTCAATACCTTCTTTGCATCAGTTTTTATAACAGAAGACATCAGTGATATCCCTACACCATCGCCTATTCAGATTGATAATTCAGATGTTCTAAGCAATATCACCGTTACAGAGAGAGAAGTATTGAATTGTTTAGATAAACTCAAGGTAAATAAAACGCCTGGACCGGATACAATCTCGCCTAGAGTTCTAAAGGAAGCTAAGGATGAGCTCTCCAAACCACTGACATTACTATTCAATAAATCCTTGCAGTCTGGAACTATGCCTGATCAGTGGAAGCTAGCCAACGTAACACCGATATTCAAAAAAGGCAGCAAATCCCTACCCAGTAACTATCGTCCAATTAGCTTAACCTCAGTTGTATGTAAAATGCTAGAAACGGTCATACGAGACAGACTCATAAATCACTTAGAGGAAAATAACATACTTAAAGATACTCAACACGGCTTTCGTAAAAAACGTTCCTGTTTAACAAACCTCTTAGACTTCTTCCACGATATCCTCAACCTCTACGATGAGAGTAAAGCTGTAGATATTATATACCTTGATTTTCAAAAGGCCTTTGACAAAGTTCCCCACAAACGTTTACTGCTAAAACTAAAAGCGCATGGAATACAAGACGGTGTGTTGAAATGGATAGAAAATTGGCTCAGCGACAGAAAGCAAAGAGTAGTCATAAACGGTAAGGCATCTAAATGGACCAATGTAAGTAGCGGGGTACCCCAGGGATCGGTATTAGGACCAATTCTCTTCCTAATTTACATCAACGACATAGATGAGGGTCTCACCTGTACAATCTCAAAATTTGCTGACGATACAAAAATTGCAAATAGCGTACTCTCAAAAGAACAAGTTGACGATATGCAACACAATCTAGATAAATTGTCATGTTGGGCACAAATTTGGCAAATGAGTTTCAATGCGGATAAATGTAAAGTACTACATATCGGATACCTAAACGAGAAAGTAAACTATTCGATGAATGGCACTCAGCTTAAGAATGTAAACGGAAAAACCGATCTGGGAGTAACAATATCGAGTAACCTAAAACAGAGTCAACAATGTTCAGAAGTTGTTAAGAAGGCAAACAAAATAATTGGCTGTATAGGCAGGTCATTTGAGCATAAATCCAAAGAAGTTATCCTAACCCTTTACAATTCCTTAGTCCGCCCTCTTCTGGAATACTGCGTTCAATCCTGGTGCCCTTATTACCAAAAAGATATAAACAAGCTAGAACGAGTTCAACGTAGAGTTGCCAAAATGATACCTAGCCTAAAGAACAAACTATATGAAGAGCGTCTTAGAGAATTAAATCTATTTCCTTTAACCCAGCGCAGATTAAGAGGTGACTTAATTCAAGTGTTCAACATCATCAAAGGCATCGACAATATGAACTGTAGTAAGTACTTCACTATCGACCAATCTAATTACACGCGGGGAAACGGTTGCAAAATTATTGGTAAATCTTTTAACTCGCACGAATCTAAGAATTTCTTCTTCAATCGAGTTGTCAACTTGTGGAATGGGCTTCCCCGAAACTTTATAGACTGCATCACCGTTGATTCATTTAAACTCCGCCTAGACAAATATCTCATCAAACCCGCGACTGACTGCGTTTGTAAATGAATAACTTTATTTTATCCCCCCCTCAGTTACTAACCCATCTGTCCCCTACTAACTTCCTAATTCTGCCACGGATATTAGTTCCAGGGCAGTAATTCCCTTACCCACTCTAAACCACTGTTTGGACACTTGATCCTCAGTGTTTTGGAGGACAAGCAACCTAGAAGGGTCACTAGATATGTTGTTGCTTGATTTCCTTTGTACTCTTTTGTACACCTTTGTACTCCTTCTATCCCCTGGGCGCGTGAAAATTCGGCAGGGAAATCTCGCCGCTCGATGACAATCTAGCCGCGCAGTGCCATTCGCTCCACATTTTTCAACTACGGACCGTTCCCCCCCCCCCCCCCAGACATTTTTTGGGGGGTCAAATATATATGGGCCGATGCACGCAAACATTCCCTACCGATGATGTACTTTTTATCGAAATTGGCAATGGGTCCCAAAATCAGCACCGCACAGTCTTATCCTGTAGAAAACCCCCTGTGCGCCACGGAGAGGTCAATGGTATGGGGTGCTGTGTTACATCCCGGGCAGGCGTCGACAACGGAGTCATCCAGTCTCTTCTGATAGCTCAGGAGAGCTGGATGGTGTCCGCATCTCAGCCTGGCCAGGTGGACTCTGTCCTCGCGAGGAAGGGAGGATTCGGAAGGATGGATTTCGGGAGGTCGTGCTTGCTGCTGCGTGTTGTCTGTGAGTGAGTGGATGGATCGGCGAGAGATATGAGTATGGATGTGCTTCTGGAAGTTGGTTCAGGGAGGGAGAGAGGACAGTAATTGTGTGTGATACCGTGTGCTGGGTGTTTTTTTGATATTTCTTGGTGACTGTGGGTGTGTTGCCATGTAGTTTAGTGGGTGGTCTTGGTTCGTGGAGGCTGCTGCCAGGAATTGAGTGCCTCTCATGTCCAGATGGTCTTTGACTTTGAGGATTTTGGTTTCTTGATGTAGGTGATCTGTGGGTGCAGTAGCTGTGCAGCCTGTAATGATCTTCAGGGCTTTGTTTTGAATAGTCTGTAAGGTCTTATGTGTTTCAGCTAGGTTAGAAGCCCAGGCTGGGCTTGTGTATTCCATCACTGATCTTATGTATTGTTTATATACTGTGGTGGTAGTTTCTTTGTTGTGTTCAAATTTTGTGTGAGCAAGTGACCTGAGGGCGTTAAGTCTGGGTGTCAGTTTCTTTTTAATGTTTGTGGTGTGCTGTTTGAATGTCATATGAGTATCATATGTTACTCCTAGGATTTTGAGTGTGTGTGTATGTGTTAGGGGTGTGTTGTTTATGGTGAGTTGAGGGATGTATTCGTGTTCTGTCCAGCTTGTGAGCAGGGTTGCGGTGGATTTGGCTGGGGGTAGATTAAGTCTGTTTGTAGTGCACCAGCCATGTAGTGTGTTGAGATAGGGTTGAAGGAGATCTGTTGCTCTTTTTGAGTCATGGTGTGTGCATGCGAGTGTTATGTCATCTGCATAGGAGGCTAAGTTTATTTGGGGCGTATTGGGTGTAGTTATATCGTGCATGTACAGATTGAAGAGTGCGGGCGATAGGACGGATCCTTGTGGGACTCCGTTTGGAAAGTTTCTGATTTTAGATGACTGACCGGCAAAAGATAAGTGTGCACATCTGCCTGCTAGGAAGTTGGCCAGCCACCTTTTTGTGTTGTTGTGCATGTTTGTGTTGTAGATTTTGTTTGTTAGGTTGTGGCGGGGGATGGCATCGAAGGCTTTACTAATGTCGAGTGTGGCTAATGGTGATCTGTGTGGTGGTCTAGCTGAGTTGATGCCGTCAAAAGCTCTTTGTGTAAGGTCTGTGAGAAGAGTGTTTGTGGAGTGCAGTGGCCTAAAGCCATGTTGTGTTGGAGCTAAGGGTATGGTGTAATTAGTTGTCATACTAGGCATTCCATGACTTTGGAGGGGGAGCAAAGGAGTGTGATGGGGCGGTGCGAGGAGGGTAGCGTGGGGTCTTTGTTGGGTTTGGGGAATGGGGTGATGAGACCATGCTTCCAAATGTCTGGTATTGTGTTGTGTGAATAACTGTAGTTTGATATGTTAGTGAGTGCTTGTATGCCTTGTGGTCCCAGGTGTCTGAGGTGTATGTTGCTTATGTTGTCTAGGCCACAAGCGGGCGAGTGCTTGAGATTGTTGATGATATGCTTTGTCTGGTGATTGGTGAAGGGTGTATAGTCAGGGTCTGTGGGGAATTGTCTCTTACGTCGGATGACACGTCGGTCGTCTTTGTGATGTTTTAGGTGGCTGACATGTGAGAAGTGATTGATGAGTGTTTGCTTGTTGTTTACATGAAGGAGTAGAGTCTGTTGTGATTGCAGCATGTGATTGTGTTGTGTTGCTGTTGGAAAGTGTGATGCTGTTTAGTGTTTTGTAGAGTTTTTGGGAGTTTGTTTTGTGATAAAGTGTTTGTAGGAAGTTATTCCAATTTAGTTTTTGTATTTTGTTGTTGGTTTGGGTGTTGAGTGCTTGGATTTGTTGTGTGATGTCTTGTGTGTGGGGTGCTGGGGAGTGTTTCAGTATGTCGCATTGTCTGATGAGGTTTTGAATTTCTGGTGTGAAGTTGGGGTTGTCTTTTTCTGTTACCTCTTGGAATGTGTTTCTTGTCAGCGTTTTGGATAGTTTTATTAAGTATGTGTACAGCATTGTTGATGTGAGTGATGGTTGTACTGTTTAGAGTTGTGAAGTGTTGTTCTGTCTCATTTGTGAATGCTTCCCAGTTAGCTCTTTTATAATTGGTGTATGTGTGTTTGTGGCTAGCTGGGGTGAGTCTGGTTTTGGTGGTAATAATGATCGGGAGGTGGTCAGAGCCTAAGGTTCTGACCACCCTCCAGGATGTTGTGGGGGCGAGTTCTGGGGAGCAACAAGTGATGTCTGGAGATGATGGGTTATAGAGGGCTTGGTGAGGCATATGGGTATGTTGATGGATGTCGTTAAGGATGATGAGGTTATCAGTTTGGTTTTGTAGTACCAGCCCTCTGTCTGTGTCGGGGTTGTCGACAAACCAGGCCGACGTCTTGGCGTTGAAGTCACCACCCAGGATGATGTGTGGAGTGTTTGTGATGTGTTGTAAGTGTGGTCTGTATTTATTTGGTACTGTAGGGGATGTATGTGTTTATGATGGTTATGTTGGAGTTGTTGCCAGTGCGTATTTTAATTGATTGTATTTCTGTTGTGTTATCATTTGGGGGGAAGAGGGATTTGGTTTGTACACTGGTAACTATGTATGATATTTCTTTGTGTACCAGGGTGATGAGTCCACCGCCTCCGCCAACAGCCCGGTCTTATCTGATGGTGGTGAAATCATGAAATGTGGGTGTTTTTTGTGTTGTGTGGAGTTTTGTTTCTTGTAAGATGGCAATGTGTATGTTGTGTTGTTTTATGAAGTGTGAGAGTTCGTGTTTCTTTGTGTTGATGCCATCTATGTTCAATTAGAGAATGTTAATGTTATGTGCACGATGTATGTTGGGTGCTGCTGCACGAGGATGGGGTGGGGATGAGGGAGGGGCTGAGGGAGGGGCTGGGGGTTGAGGTGGGGGTGGAGATTGGGGAGCAGGAGATGGGGGTTGGAATGGATTAGGATGGGGTGTGGTGTGTTGAGTTGAGGATGTGGATGGTATGGGAAGGTTAGGTGGGTTAGGGAGGAGAGGTGGACGGGTTTTAGGGGGGGGAGTGGATGATATGGGAAGGTTAGGTGGGTTGGGGAGGAGAGGTGGATGGGTTTTAGGCGATGGATTTGACTGGGAGAGGGAGGGGCATGAGGAACAGGTCCAGGTGTTTGTGTAGTGTTTCTTGGAGGCAAGTGTTGTGCAGGTGAAGTGGGTCCCGTTGCTGCATGAATTGCAGAGAACTGAACCCTTAGTGTGGCGACTCGAAGTGATGGGTTTTGAGCAAGTTGGACATATGTATGTGTAGGTGGGTCCTGGGTTGCTCTCAATGTCTCCGGCTAGAAGAAGTCTTCGAGAAATGACAGCCGGAGAGTCATTTCTCGGTGTAGGAAAAACTGGTGTGTGTGTGTGGTGTGAGAGGTGTGGAAATTCCCGGCGCGACCGAAGCCGCTCCAAGGACAACTGTATGAGTAGGCATAATTGCCCGAAATTGCCTTCATTCCCTGATCATTTTCATGCATAAGCAAAAGCCAGAGCGTAATACAATTATGTATTCGTGAAAGTACGGTAATAGCTTTCAAAATACTCCTGAATCATCTCTGTACGACGTCTGGTTTTCTTGTAAGGATCTTGCAAGCGAAGGGCAAAATTGCAAAAAATTACCAAATCCGATTGGCGAAATCGCTAAAAATTACCAATTATTTTCTGTTTTCGCTATGTGTGACGCTGCACATAAGTGAGCTCTCTCTCACACAAACCTCAGTGTCATGGCGGGGCCTGTAGGCTCTGGCTGACGTCCATCCGTGCTGCTTGCAAAAGCTGGCCTGGCTCACAGGCTACAAAATAGCCGGAAAATCATCTCGGTCATATGAGTGGCCCAGCGGGAATTGGGTTAAGAAGTGTGGTTGTTTTGATTATTTGATAGGGTCACCATAAGGGTAATGGTGTGACATTTTTTCTGTACAGAAGCTTCGCCTTTTTGGATGGGGCTTCTTAGGAATGTGACCTTTTTTGTTAGCCATGGAGAAACTGCAGAGGTACAAATTATTATAAGCAACCTCATGTTAAAAATATCTTATATATTTTTGTTTAACTTTACTTGTCATTTCTCTTCCTCTATGTATCTAGCAATTTAACCCCCTCAAACTCCTTATGACGCGATGGTGTGGTAATTACCCCGGGCCAAAAAGCTCTAAAAGACGATAGAGTGATAACTCAAGCGAGCTTGAAATACGCAGGCGTTTCGTTCATGGTCACCCCTTCGGGGATCAAGGTGTCCGGCAATATATACCGGTAGGCTATAGATAAATTCATTTTTGGGCTATTTCTTCCATTTTATTTATCCTGTTAAAGTGCTTGATTGATTGTTGTGCTAATGTAGTTATTATTTGGTGTAATTTTACATATTTCAGCTAAATCTGAAGAGCACATGCAATTTATTTGCATGTTCAGTAAGTATTGCTGGGGAAAGGGTTAACATATTCATCTTTTGGGGTATTTATTCTATGTTTTTATCCTGTTTCTGTGATTGAGTTTTGTGCTAATGTAGTTGGTATTTGGTATAATTTTACATATTTTAGATAAATCAGAAGAGCACATGCAATATACTGTATTTGGGCATTTTCAGTCAGTATTGCTGGAGAAACAGTTAACATACAGTATTCATCATAGGAAGAGAAGAGTATGTGTAGCTCAGATCTTTGCCCTGAAATATGTTGTGGAGAAATATCTTGAAGGGACAAAAGTTGTATGCTGCCTTCATGGACTTGGAGAAGGCCTATGACAGAGATGATAGAGAAGGTACCGGTATGTAGAAAGTACTTGGAATATACGGAGCAGATAGCAAGTTGCTGAAATCAGTGAAAAGCATGTATGAGGATGCAAAGGTGTCGGCATGTGTTGAACATGAACAGAGCGAGTTCTTTGATCTGAATTTTGGGTTAAAGAAAGGGTGTGTGTGATGTCCCCGTGGTTGTTCAATATATACTGAACTGTATATGGATGGAGTCATAAAAAAAATGCAAGGGTGAGCAGTGGATGTTGGTGTACCACTAATAAGGGAAGGCAACGAGTGGAATGACAGAGTTGATAGAGAAGGTATGTGGAAAGCACTGAGAATATAATATGGAGTAGATGGCAAGTTGCTGAAAGCAGTGAAGAGTATGTATGAGAGTGCAAAGGTATCAGTATGTGTGAAGAATGAACAGAGGGAGTTCTTTGATCTGAATGTTTGGTAAAGCAAGGGTGTGTGATGTCCCGATGGTTGTTCTATATATACAGTATAGGGATGGAGTCATAAAAGAAATACAAGGAAGAGCAGTGGATGTTTGTGTACTGCTGTTTGCTGACGATATGAATGGGAGTTGCAGGGTCTGGTAAATATGTTTGAAACTGTGTGCGAAAAATGGAATCTGAAGGTAAATGCGGGGAAGAGCAAGGTTATGGTCTTCGAAAGGGGTGAAGCCACAGAGTGTGAGGTGAAGTTGAACGGTCAGGCTATGGAGATTGTCAGCTCATTTAAGTATCTTGGCAGTGTACAGAGTAAAGATGGGAGTATGGATGAAGAAGTGTGGGAGAGGGTGCAACAGGGGAAGAGGGTTGTAGGAATGCTGAAAGCAGTAACATGAAATAGGGTGGTCAGCATGGAACTGATGAAGTCATTGCATGACAGTGTGGTAATCCCGACACTGACTTACGGAAGCGAAGCATGGACGTTGTTGGAGAGATTCAAACCAAGAGTGAAAGGGATGGAAATGAGTTACTTGAGATGTGTGTGCAGAGTTACATGGAGGGATAGACAGATGAATGAGGAAGTATGAGAGAGGTGTGGTGTGAATGTACTGGAAAGTGCGAAAAAGAACACCTTGAGATGGTTCGGCCATGTTGAACGTATGGGAAGCGAGAGAATGACTAAGAGCGTGTACGAGTGAGGTGGAAGGACAAAGGGAGAAAGAAACCGAGAGAGAGGTGGAAGGATGGAGTTAAGAAGTATATGTGTGAAAGCGGTGCTGGATGGGAGGAGGGGCGTCGACTGACTGGGGACAGAGGTGCATAGGGGTGTTTCGTTCGTGGCCAATCCTTCGGGGATCAAGGCGTCCGTCAATAGATAGATAGATAAATTCATCTTTAGGGCTATTTCTTACATTTTCTTTATCCTGTTAGTGTACTTTATTAAATTTGTTGGTAATGTAGTTGGTAATTGGTGTAATTTTACATATTTCAGATAAAGGATGTCAACAGAATAACAAATGATGAGCTGAAGAGACGTTTAGGTATAAAGAGTATTAGCGAGGAGATGCGTACCGGTACAAGTAAACTGGGATGGTATGGACATGTGGAGAGAATGGATGAACAAAATTGGGTGAAAAGATGCAGGTCTGCGATTGTGGAGGGAGCTGCACCAAGGGTGGACCGAGTAAGACCTGGGATCGGACTATACGTGCCGATCTCAAATCCAAAAACTTGACTAGTAAAGCATCCCTTAACAGGGTTGCCTGGAACGCTGCCATTAGGAAAAGTGACTGAAACTGAACATCTGTGTGGAGCACTCCGTCTTAAAATGTTATGTATGTATGTATGTATAAATCTGAAGAGCACATGCAATCTATTTAGGCATTTTCAGTCAGTATTGCTGGGTAAGGGGTTAACATATTAATCTTTTGGAGTATTTCTTCCATTTATTTATCCTGTTAGTGAGTTTTATTGATTTCAGTGCTACTGTAGTGGTATTTGGTGTAATTTTACATATTTTAGATAAATCTGAAGAAGACGTGCAATATATTTGGGCATTTTCAGTCGGTATTGCTGGGGAAACGGTTAGCATACTGTAGTCGTCTTAGGAAGGGAAGAGGATGTGTAGCTCAGATTTGTGCCCGGAAATGTGTTGTGGAGAAGCGACAAAAGTTGTATGCTGCATTTATGGAGTTGGAGAAGGCCTATGACAGAATTGATAGAGAAGGTATGTGGAAAGTACCGGTACTGAGAATATACGGAGTAGATGGCAAGTTGCTGAAAGCAATGAAGAGCATGTATGAGGGTGCAAAGGTGTCCGTATGTGTGGATAATTAACAGAGCGAGTTCTTTAATCTGAATGTTGGGTTAAAGCAAGGGTGTGTGTGATGTCCCCATGGTTGTTCAATATATACCGGTACAGTATATGGATGGAGTTATGAAAGAAATACAAGGAAGAGCAGCGGATGTTGGTGTACCGCTGATAAGGGAAGGAAACGAGTGGAAGTTGCCTCAACAGTACAGTACCGGTACTACTGTTGCTGACAACACAGTTCTGATGAGCGATAATGAATGGGAGTTGCAGGGTCAGGTAAATATGTTTGGAACAGTGCGTGAAAAGCGGAATCTGGAGGTAAATGCTAGGAAGAGCAATATTATGGTCATTGAAAGGGGTGCAACCATAGTGTGAAGTGAGGTTGAACGGCTATGAAGAATGTCAGCTCATTTAAGTATTTAGGCAGTGTGTTGAGTAAAGATGTGAGTAGGCCTATGGATGAAGAATTGTGGGAGCAAGTATAACAGGGGAAGAGCGTTGAACTCTGAAAGCAGTAAGAAGAAATAGGGTGGTCAGCATGGAAGTAAAGAAGTCCTTGCATGACCGTGTGGCAATCCCGACATTGACTTATGGGAGGGAAGCATGGACGTTTCTGACTGGGATTGATCATTGATAATCATCAGTTATGCTAGTTGGAAAATTAGGGGGGTAGAATGTAGAGTTCGGGTGTACCGCCAGCCTTGTTTACACTACGCGGAGCGGCGGCGGACGCTGGCCATCATGTTCCCGTCTATTTGACTGCTTTTGGATACAATATTAGGCTGAATGCTAAGAGGTTAGGAAATATGAAGGTGAAAGTTATTCCCACATATTACAGCTATCATAAGGGAATTTCCATTGAAATTTGAATTGACACTCCTGTAATTTTTAATCTAATCCCTATAAAATCATAATATATACAGTAGGCTATTGTAAATATTGCAATGTTTTTGGTTACCGGTACCCGTTATCTTTTTATGTAGTGCATTATTGAGCATTCTGATTTCTTCTTTAGCCTTTGTGGTGTTGTCCTTGTATAATAAGGTGATTACTTGAGCAATACTAAATACTATATATACCGTACTGCACTATATTTTATGTTTTGAGAATTAATTGTTTGCTAATCTAGATATTGTAATACCGTGTACTTTATGTAAGAATTCCCCCCTAATATTATGCTCCCTAAAGCAGTTGGGGGGGGGGGGGGGGCTGGAGATTGATGGGGGAGGGTTATGTTTATTTTACTCCCTGTCCCCTTCAGCTTTCGTCGTCGGCTTGACTAAATTTTCGTAGTTTTTCATTCCACTTTCTATGTTTTTCCCCTTCTGTTCTTATTCTGTCTCATTCGGTTGTCCTCTGGACGGCCTATATCATATGCCACCCTAATAGGTTATTAGCTCCTGACCTGATTTGTGTCGGTCGCTGATGCAGTCGAGCTGACTCGATTTTCCTCTGTGTGTATTGTTTGTGCATTTCGGTGCTATATATTTTTTCCATAGACCTGATCTCTCATTCTTCGCTTTTGATCACTTCTTAATTGGTGCTGTGCTGCAGTGTAGCAGTTTTTGCCTCATCTTTCGGCTCTACCCTATAAGAGTTATTAGCTCCTGACCTGATTTGTGTCGGTCGCTGATGCGGTCGAGCCGACTCGATTTCCCTCGGTGTGTGTATTTTTGTGCATTTCGGTGCGATATATTTTTTCCATAGACCTGATCTCTCATTCTTCGCTTTTGATCACTTCTTAATTGGTGCTGTGCTGCAGTGTAGCAGTTTTTGCCTCATCTTTCGGCTCTACCCTATAAGAGTTCTGCTGTGGAACTCATGTGGTGCGGCTGAATTGGTGAAATGGCGAGAAATGTCTGCGTATCTTCACCGTCCTAGATTTGTTCACCTGCCCTTCCCTACCTATTGTGACGCCTGCCAGCGTTGGCAGAATCGCCTCCCGGTAGCCACTAGCACTCGCCAGGGCAGTGAAATGGGCTACAGTCTGTCTACAATGTTGTACTTTCTTTCTTGTGAATCATCATGTCACAGGCAGGGTAGGAGTGGTCTTTGTTTTCGCCTGTGACAATGCATTGTATTTTATATCATGAGTTAAACATAAGATGCATTGTAGTGAGAGAGAGAGAGAGAGAGAGAGCGAGCGAGGGTGGGGGAGGTGAGTGTTGCTTTTCCTCCTCCTCCCTCCCGGAGGAGTGGCTGGCCCGTGTGGTCTTTTCTCTCGGTTTTGATTGGCTGGTGGTTCCTGGCGCCTCCTGCAGGCCTGCTGCCGGGTGACTTAGCAGCCTGTGATTGGCTGATCACCGTGCCTTTGTGTGGGATCCTGGAGGGGTCCAGAGGAGCTATTCTCCTCAGAGCTTTCCTGACTAGCATACCCTTCACATGTCCCTTGCCCCCCTGTCTCCCGACTTCTACCTATAGAGCACTTTCTCTCTCTCTCAACTTCTTACCTCTCATTCTTCTACTCTATTTAATATCATAACTTCCCTTTGGTTCTGCACGATTTCATATATCGGCCATCGTATTATATGCTGAAGCTCTCAGATAACACATGTTTAGTTAGGCATTTTGGAAGGGTTACCATTTATGTCTGTAGAGGTTTGACACACTCACGGTGTCTCCCTTTCTGTATCATGGTGGTCTGCTGGGGGATTTAATGCTAGACTGGGATAAGGCTACTGGTGTTGTGATTTCCGATGTGTACTAGGTTTTGTTGAACCTGTACAATCGCAACGGAGACGTGGGAAGCCTAGGTGGTCTTTCTGACTGTGTACCTTGTGAGTTTAGCACTGTGTTGCGAGTGAGGGCTTTTGCCTCTGCCACCCAACACTGTGCTAACTTGTTTGCTTTGACTTTGAGAGGGTCGCCAGGAGAGAACCAGATACTAGCGATCTGGATCTCAAGAGAGCACCCCGTCAATTCACGTAATTTGGCCGCACAGCCTTAACCCTTTGGCGCACGATGACTCGTTTAAAGTCGTTAGGTATTTTTTTCCTAGGCGCACGATGACTCGTTAAGAGGTATTAAACTTAAAAATATTCGCCAAAAATTAAGTTTTCGTCTGACGCGCGTCATATTTGGCATAGATCTTAAGTATTGCATCTAGTTCAATGGGTACAATTGCCAACTCCCTCAGTTTAACAGTTTACTCACGGCTGGCTGGGAAGGGAGCAAAGTACAGCTCAGTCTGTGTTTCGATACTTTCACGTTTATTAGTGTATCTCAGTAACTATTTCGTTTATAGTAATTCTGAAGTTACCAGTGGAATCCTCATTAAATTCCGCTTCCATATATGTATGCAAATCAAAAATGGTGCGGGCAAAATTTTGAGCTAGCGCGAGTTGGAGAGAAGGTATTTACTTTTTTTTTTTACAATTATTTCGGAGTGCCCCAATGTGGTTGTTTTGTATTTATTCTATGTTTTTATTTGCTTATCTTAAAGTTCAATCAATAACGAAGCCGATGGTACCTCATTAATCCAAATACAAGGATTTTTTGGTGGATAAAAACGTCACCGAAACAAATTATCGCCGGGCACAAAACTGGCTCTGAGTGAGCTGAGATATACTTTGGGAGTGGGAAGAACTTTGATTGGAAACTATAGGTGCGCCAAAGGGTTAAGGACTTCGCTAGGCTACGAGCCGCTTGCTTAGCCATTGTTTCCTAGCCTACTACATCCCAGTTAGACTTTATTCGCCTAGCAGACACCAGATTTAGATTATAAACTCTTTCTGTTATGTATGCATTATTATTCACGGCATTTATTAGTCTAGGTTGTTGTTGAGTTGCACAACACTAGTAGGCTGTTTCGTTGATGAGGAAGTACTTCTTTTGCCGTTTGAGTTCCTACTATTGCGCAGTTATTATTCCCGTGCCAGTTAACCCTATATGTCCTTACAATTGTCATATCCTGTTCCTGCTTTATACTACAGTTCAAAATCCGATACGATCATCTTAACCTAGCATCAGACTTTCTTCAGAAGATTCCTGCTTGATGCTTTGAGACTTTCGTTCACTTTCTTTAGTATAGGAGTGACGGTTCATTATTGTTTAGAGTAACTTTAAATATACTTTCTTCTAGTTTGCATTAAATCATTGGAGTGATTTAATTAAGATCTCTATCTTTTCCTAGTATACCTTATTACCGTAATTGTATGTTGTTGTGATCAGGCTGTATCAGAGATCATCAGCCAGTAGTAGTAGTGCACTTATACCGAGTTATAGGATACCCCATTATCGCAGATTTAACTCTGGAGGGTATAGGTGTTTTTCTGCGCCGGCATTATAAGTTCAGGGGTTGGATCTAGTGTTACCGTTGTGGCT
Source organism: Lithodes maja (assembly GCA_037953745.1). Taxonomy (NCBI): domain Eukaryota; kingdom Metazoa; phylum Arthropoda; class Malacostraca; order Decapoda; family Lithodidae; genus Lithodes; species Lithodes maja. The sequence goes on from JBAKBP010012838.1 coordinate 59,917, forward strand.
GTGTGCTTTCCTAGTCCAATGCTTAAGAGCCCTTGTTTTATACGAGCCCCGGTCGTAACAAATGGCGACCTTGCTTAGGATTTTGTGAACTTAGAGAAATATTGCAAAAGTGTTGTGGTCATTTGTTTTTGTTTAAAGGAATATAGTGGACACGTGGAATTTTTTTGGCAAGTAGTATAACACTTAAGAGTCTTCAAGCATTTTTTGAGTGAATAGTGCTACATAAGAGTTTAGGTACTTCTATTTTTTTTTATATAAACGTTGAGAATTTTGGTGGACACTATGTCGAACGACGGATCAATGTACAGTGAGGACACCGTAAGGGAAGCAGACTCTGAGGTGCAGCAGCGGGCTTTGTTAGATGACATTAGAGTTATAGCGAGTGAGGAGGATGCAAGGAAGTTTCTGGAGATGCCTATTACTGCTGACCGGGTGTCGGGGATTGATCGGTATGGTCTCAAGTGTTTGGCCACGGCCATGGGGCATGTGGGCACTAGCAGCATGTCGAGAGGTGACCTGGTGGCCTGTGTGCTGGGCGGGGTGCGTGGGGCTTCGGGTGGGGCGGGAGCTGGGGCACCTTCGGCCCAGCCCCCATTCCACTCGACTCCTACCATGGCGCCCCCTCGGGCTCCGGAGCCGGGTACGTTCCCGCAGGCCGATAGTCACTGGCAGCGTGGTTTGTCACAGGGTGGGTCTCGAATTGTTGCATCTCCTCCTCCTCAAGGTTTGACTGCAGATTTGCTCTTCCAGCTTGAGATGGCTAAGATGCAGCTGCAGCAGAAGTGGGAATCTGAGCAGCAGAAGCGGGAATCTGAGCAGCAGCAGCGGGAGTTTGAGATGGCTGAGGAGAGAAGGGCCAGATATGAGCTCGAGCAACGGCAGCGAGAGAGTGAGGCTGAGGAGAGAAGGGCCAGATATGAGACTGAGGCTGAGGAGAGAAAGGCGAAGTACTGTGCAGACATAGATCTTGAGAAGTCTAGGGTGGAGTCGACAGGGCAGCGTCTCTGTTCTGGGAATCGAGGTCTTGATCAGTCGTTATCGCACCTGCTCAAGTTGGTCCCTGTATTTGATGAGTCGGGTGTCACTGAATTGTTTATGCGTTTTGAGAAGAAGTGCCGGGAGCACTAATGGCCCGAGGTTAAGTGGGCAGCCCTTGTTTCCTCTAGGTTGGTTGGCAAAGGACTCCAGGCATATGATGCGTTGCCTTTGGAGTCTTGCATCGATTATGAGGTCTTGAAGGAGGCTGTCCTGCGGGCATATGAGTTACAACCAGAGACGTACAGATTTAAGTTCCGGGGTGTAACGAAGGGTCGTGAGTGCACCTTTCTTGAGCATGCCCGGGATCTGTCCGATGCATTTAGAAACTGGCTGCGTTCTGAGAAGGCATCGACGTTTGAGGAGTTGAAACAGCTGATGCTTCTAGAACAATTTTTTAAGTGTACGGGCAGCGATCTGACGTTGAATCTTAAAGAGAAAAACCCAAGAACTCTTCAGGAGGCAGCTGAGATGGCTGACCTTCGGATGTCACCGATTCGTGGGTGCGGGTCTGCACAATGGAACGATGCAGGTAACCAGGGGCGCAACACTCCCCCCCCCCCCCCCGAGTCAGTGATACACCATATAACCATTACAAGAAGAGCAACGATACTAAGTCTGACCATAAACCTAATACAGTCCCGTTTAAGAAGGGTCAGGGCCCTTCCCCACCTCAAGGGAAGCCCAAGGGGGAGTTAGTGTTTTCATTGTCATGAGAAGGGCCATTTTGCAAGAGCCTGTCAAAGCAAGCTACCTAATGCAGTCGTGTCTTTGGCTCGCAACATTGGGGTGTCCCCGAAGTCGTCTGAGTTTGCCCGGGGTATAACGTCAGAGGCAGGGACACAGCCAGCGGAGAAGAATCCGGAAGGCTCGAACCCTGTCCGCGATGTCTTTTGTGACCATCGAGGGCATGGCTGCATGAAGTGGGCTGGTAAGAAGCATGGAGTTGAGCTGTTGCGAGACACGGGTGCCTCTCGGACTTTAATGAAGAACTTTACTGGTAGACCAATAAACGCGGCACGGGTGGTTGTGGTGCAGGGTATCAATGCTGTCAAGTCATACCCGTTGGTCAGGATGGAACTGGAGGTGGATGGTGTGACACGAGAGTTGAATGTGGGTGTTGTGGAGAACTTGCCTGTTGGGGGCGTCGACCTCCTTCTCGGCAACGACTTTGCGGTGCCTACTTCTGATGTTTCACCCTTAGTCGTTGCCGAGAAGCCGGCCGACGTGAGTAGGGAGGAACAGGAGTGGGTAGAGAAATGTCAAGTACAACCTATGGCGTGCGTTGTTACAAGACCTCTTGCATCCAAAGTGTCACAGCCTATTCCTCAGTCTTCTGATCAACGGAGGAACGGTTGGAAGAAGATGGCTAATGTTGGTAACAGTTTGAAGAGTTTAGTACCAGCAGCTCTTCTTGGCAACTCAGTATTGGCACCATTGTTGGAGTCTGGAGAAGCCCCAGGACCTGTCACAGCTAGTGAGGAGGTAGGGCAGGAAGAGACTCCGAGGCAGCAACGTTACACACTGAGAGAAAATAGGGTTGCTCAGTTTGATATTGGGGGAGGACTTGGGTTGCTTCGGAAGCATCTAAACAGGTTGGTTCCCTCAGATATTTGTAAACTGCAGTTGGAGGATCCGGAAGTTCAGAAGTGTGGTAATGGTGCTGTCGAGATCAAACACGAGGACGGGGAAACATGTCCTGTGAATCTGTTGGAGGAGTTTGTGAGGCAACCACCTGAGCAGCCTACTGTCCCTGCGTTGGTCTGCAGCGGCCAAGGTGGAGAAGGAGAGGGGGGCAGTAGGGCACCGGTGGAGGAGAGTAGGGATTATCATGTCTCGGCGGAGCAGTGGGCGGGAGACACGAGTCTGGTGCCTGTGGAAGCGCTAGAGCACCTGCCTGAGCAGCATTGTGCAGCACTCCAGCACCAGCTCGGTTCATACCCCACTGGTCGTGCTGAGCCCCTGAGCCTCACAACTCAGGCGGTGGAAGATGTTCAGCGGGCAGGTCACATGAATGTTGGGAGACCGTTAGCCTCGTTGTTTCGGTGGTTCAAGGTGGGCGACGAGGCTTTGGCATGGTTGCCAGGTCAGGGTCGACCCATGGCTGCCAAGGGTGGTGGTAAAAAGGAGGACTTTGAGCAGATTGGTGAGGTTGTCTGTGGCATAGAAGTGCCCAGTCGTCGCATAGCCTCCCACTGCTGCTCTAGTCGATTGCAACAGCCCTACCATAGACCGACTGTATCTGGCCATGTCGCTAAAAGCGGTGATGCTGCGCAGGCAGATGTAGTCTTAAGGAATGCGGGGGTGTGCATGTACAGTATCGGCGGGAAGCCTTAGCAATAATGAACTATGGGAGTGACTGCACACGTGGTACTGATTGTCCCTCTCATGACCTGGCTGTTCTAGGGACGAAGGTGGAGAAGGAGGGAGACTATAGGTTAGAAGCTGCGGTCTCGGCTGGGTTGTGGGAGGGCACTAGGATTGTTGTTCTGCGAGATAAGTTGTTTACTAGGCTGTGGCAGTGCATCCGCATGTTTGTTGCTTCTCCAGGCCTGATGTACGGGGTAGAATCCGACATGCAGGCTGGAGATAGTGCAAGGCTCAGTTTAATTCCCTACCGTATAAATCCTGCTCAACAGCCTGTGGTGCAAGCAGAGCTGGATTAAGTGTTGACGAAGGGTCTGAGGGATAAGGAATGTTGTGAGTGGTCGTTGCCTGTAACTTTGCAACCTGTGTTAAGTGGCAAGATCAGTGAGTGTGTTGATTGAGAGAGTGTGTGTGCATTATCCCTGATAGATGCCTATACTTTATCGAGAGTTGATGACACCATAGACCGCCTCGGGGCTGCATCGCCTATCACGAAGGTAGAACTAGTGAAAGGTTATTGGCAGGCCCCGTTGCCGGAAAGAGCGAAGAGAAATGCCAGTCTTGTGTTGAACTGGGCAGTTTATCAGTGCCAGGTGTTGTTGTGCTGCCGGAACACAAGTTGGATGTGTGGCATGCTAAGGGCACTGATAATGTTGTGGCTGATTGTTTGTCACAGGAGGGTTTGTTTGCAGGAGAATCCTCGCCGTTCAGTCAGTGTGTGTTGAGAGTGGAGAAAAACTAGGCTTGCCCCTGTAAGTGCAGCCGCCATAAACATATTAAAAAAATCAAAAATCACATAAAAACTCTTTCTTTAGATAGTTAATTGTAAGTTGCCTCTGTTATAGCTAAAGTCCTAAGTTGAACCTGTCTTTCACTTAGGAGGCTGGGTTCTGTGAAGCTCGCTCTGGGAGCATAGCAGGCTAAAATTATACTATTATGTTTGGGAGGAGTTATAAGATATTCTTTATGTTGATATGTTGTTTTATGTAAGATTGAGCTTTGCATTTCATTTCTGGCGGAGTGGCTATGTGTGACGGGTCTTGTCGGCATTCTGCCTTGTCAGATATCGTGCTCGCCTAATGTTGAGCGTCCTATATCTTGGGCGGGGTGTGACGCCTGCCAGCGTTGGCAGAATCGCCTCCCGGTAGCCACTAGCACTCGCCAGGGCAGTGAAATGGGCTACAGTCTGTCTACAATGTTGTACTTTCTTTCTTGTGAATCGTCATGTCACAGGCAGGGTAGAAGTGGTCTTTGTTTTCGCCTGTGACAATGCATTGTATTTTATATCATGAGTTAAACATAAGATGCATTGTAGTGAGAGAGAGAGAGAGAGAGAGAGCGAGCGAGGGTGGGGGAGGTGAGTGTTGCTTTTCCTCCTCCTCCCTCCTCCCTCCCGGAGGAGTGGCTGGCCCGCGTGGTCTTTTCTCTCGGTTTTGATTGGCTGGTGGTTCCTGGCGCCTTCTGCAGGCCTGCTGCCGGGTGACGTAGCGGCCTGTGATTGGCTGACCACCGTGCCTTTGTGTGGGATCCTGGAGGGATCCAGAGGAGCTATTCTCCTCAGAGCTTTCCTGACTAGCATACCCTTCACATATCCCTTGCCCCCCTGTCTCCCGACTTCTACCTATAGAGCGCTTTCTCTCTCTCTCAACTTCTTACCTCTCATTCTTCTACTCTATTTAATATCATAACTTCCCTTTGGTTCTGCACGATTTCATATATCGGCCATCGTATTATATGCTGAAGCTCTCAGATAACACATGTTTAGTTAGGCATTTTGGAAGGGTTACCATTTATGTCTGTAGAGGTTTGACACACTCACGGTGTCTCCCTTTCTGTATCGTGGTGGTCTGCTGGGGGATTTCATGCTAGACTGGGATAAGGCTACTGGTGTTGTGATTTCCGATGTGTACTAGGTTTTGTTGAACCTGTACAATCGCAACGGAGACGTGGGAAGCCTAGGTGGTCTTTCTGACTGTGTACCTTGTGAGTTTAGCACTGTGTTGCGAGTGAGGGCTTTTGCCTCTGCCACCCAACACTGTGCGAACTCATTTGCTTTGACTTTGAGAGGGTCGCCAGGAGAGAACCAGATACTAGCGATCTGGATCTCTCAAGAGAGCACCCCGTCAATTAACGTAATTTGGCCGCACAGCCTTAAGGACTTCGCTAGGCTACGAGCCGCTTGCTCAGCCATTGTTTCCTAGCCTACTACATCCCAGCTAGACTTTATTCGCCTAGCAGACACCAGATTTAGATTATCAACTCTTTCTGTTGTGTATGCATTATTATTCACGGCATTTATTAGTCTAGGTTGTTGTTGAGTTGCACAACCCTAGTAGGCTGTTTCGTTGATGAGGAAG